>JANZLQ010000086.1:40384860-40399333 GCA_026212715.1 Elanus axillaris | reverse complement strand
GGGGGGAAGAGTAATTAAAAAAAAAAGTCAGTATTTGCAGGTATGAAGAGTCCATTGATATGAAATGTTTTCTTCAATTTAGTAATGGAAAATAGCTGGCTTCTCGTTTAGGCTACGTACATCCACTAGCTCATGTCAGCTCTATTTTCCATAAATGTACTTTGGTTATAGTCGCATGTTTCAGTCCAGACATCTTTGGCCTAAACAAGCTGTACAAAGCAGGATTTCCACAGGAACAAAAATACTAGTACACTAATTGAGGACACATTTCAACATTGTAATGATCTGTAGACTCCCAAACCTATTTTTCCAGCCACCTTTGAGTTGCATGCTGTAGCAGTACAGTCAGCACCTCTCAACAGATAATGCTGCAGAGATGGATCTCACTTCAGCAGTGATTATCAAATGTATACTTCAAGTGAAACCCACTGACCCCTGGGATTTCCAAATGCAAGCGACCTTCAGTCTTTAAAGCATTTTCATATTACTAAGATGATGTAAGAAGCTGCAAGAAGCACATTTAAGAGAATATACTTAATCCACTCTTCACTCTGTAGAATAACCAAACTTTAAACTTTTGACTGGAAAGTGCTTTCATCTGCTATTGTTATAAACACCCTTCATTGCACAAAGACATTTGTCATCCAGATTATTTCCATAATGTGAAACATAGGCTCTTACTCGTTACTCTGAGCAGACTCTTTTTTAAAGGTCAGTTGAATTGCTAACAGAGAACTGGTTAAGGGTTATAAAACAATTTTTTAATATTCAAATATTTAGATGTGTGGTATGTGCAGATTATAGACTTGTCCTTACTCCTTCCCTCTCAGTTTCAGTTCAGGGATGTTATCTACTTATGAGTGAGTAAACAGCACAAAATACAAGAAGGTAGAAAAAGCAGTATGAACACCTCTTGCCTAGTGAAAACTCTTGCAGGAGAGGTGCACCACTAAACTCTAACAAGAAAACCATCCCTTATTTTAATGCGTGTAATTTGCCAATTTAAAAAGCACAGAGGTCATTAATAGCATGGAAGCAAAATCTTTTTCATAAGCATCAGGAAACCTGACAAAATTATTTATGCTTCCCAGCTACAGAATTTCTCTTAGTTATCAACAATGTATTTAATGAAGACCATGTGAAGATCAACCCTAAAAGTGACCAGTTTGTTTCTGACTGCAATTTCTGACACCAGACTTGTTTATGAGATCAAAAAAACACCCTGTGCAGCAGTCACAGCTTTTAAATTCTGGGACTAGCACATGAAGCCAGCTCAAGAGTGCTCCAACACAGAGCACAACTGCTGTGACAATGCAGAACATACATCTACTCAGTTCCATGACCCCTTCCAAGATTTTCACGTCCCAGGCTAGGGGTCTTACACCTCAAATGCTTGTTTCTCTTATTACAGACAAAAGAGTGAAACACACTGGGGTTTAAAGTCAGAACAATTTGAGGTTTTAACTCTCCTCCCAAAGAAGTAAGTCATTCTCTTGCCCTCTCCATAAAATTGTTTTCAGCTTTAATCATTGGGCTGAACTGTACATATTAAAACCTACCAAAAAAGTTGTAAAGATTAATAGTGTCCCAATATTTGGATAGTGATACATATATAAATATGAATAAAATACAAAAGCTGTAATTTAATTTTTCTGCTGCAGTTCAACATAAATCAAACTTCAACAAAGTATCACATCTGCAGATGATCCAAGCAGCACTGTGAGCCTGTGTGCCCGTGTTGTTGGGTTCAGTGTACTTCAAGTTTTACATATTTCTGTAGGCATCACTCCCTTCAGAACACCAAAGAGATCTAATTTGTGACCACTTCTATTCCTCTGTTTGGGAAAACACTTTTAGAAATCAGGTAACCAATCTAGTCTGTAAGTAGTATTTGAATTATTTTGAAATGCTAGTTTCCAGCGTGGCACAGAGTAGTCTACCAACAAGCATTTCTCATTATATTTACATAAGGAAACAAGCTCGGCATTTTAATTAAAATCCCCATATCACAATGTAAGATTGAAGTATTCAGGAGAACATTGAATACAAATTCCCATCTCTGCAGCATTATCTCATGCGTCATCAATTACTGCCATGCCTAAATCTAGCATCATGCCAGCACATTAAGACAGTAGGTACTATATGCAGTGTTCACTGGACCAGAAGAACAGAAATAAGAAGGGGGAAAGGAAACCCTAGAGAAGAAATTAAAAAAGGCAGACCGTGCAATACAAACCAGATCATGGCTGCTTAGCTAATATGGGCCAACTGCTGCGGAAGAAAAATGTCGAACACCCCAAGTTGTGTAAATTTTTTGTAAACATCTAACACGCACACAAACACACACAACACCAACCTACACATGAATGAAAAACATATATTGATATTTTGCTAACACTAAGTTTCTTCTAAGTGCAGATTAACGTGAAGAAACTTTAACAGAGAACTTAAATTATTAATAGGGAAAAGAAACACTCGACAAGTACTTTCTTAATAAAAATCTAGTCTTAAATCAGAACACCACTAAGTGATCCTTGATTATTCACTACAAGTTTTCTTGCTCTCATACTGAAACTGCAAATGAAACTTAGCTAAAACTAAGTGCCAAACTTAGGTCCAGTTTAGGTTGAACAAGCTATTGTGCCCAAGACTAGCAGAAGACGCTTTGCAAAGAGAAAAATTAAAAAGCTCCAAAAAGCTTAAAAAGGTAAAACTAAGCAAAACTTAATTTTTCCCCATCTTACGGCTGTACCCTCCACACCTAATTCAAAGTAAAGCAATATTTTACAGAAACTTACAGCACAGTTTCAGATTCATGGGGAAGGACTGCTATACTAATACTGCTAATACTGTAATGCATCGATGTTTCCATACTGCCAGATGTCATTCTAACACTTTAACACACCAGTAGTTTTCCAAAAATATAAACTAAAAAAGGATCAAAATACATTTTACTACATTATTCCATCAAGTTCGCATACAAATTAAACTGATTCTTCAAAGAAAAGTACAAAAACTTAACAAAATAAGTATCTATGAATGAATGTATTATTTTAAGTAATTTCTGAATTATCATGTTGAATTAAAATTTAATCACCTATTGTTTTAGGAGAACTACTTAAAGATTAAATTCCAGGCCCACTTAGTCTCAGCATGCAATTTACCACAAAAATTAACCCTGTACTGACAAAAAGACACCCACTCTTATCAAATTTGACTGCATTCACATCAAGTACCATCCGATTGTGGCCTAAGTTTTGGTGGGTTGATGATGCTGATAAGTATGTATCTTACCGATTCTATAGGCTTGTCTAGAGATGCTTGCTCTATCTCCAGGTGCCCTTCTTCATATTGATCAAAGTGATTGCCCTGTAAAAGAAAAGGAGGGTCAACTCTACAGCAGAGAACACATTTCCAACAGTCAAGACTCCACCTTGTACACAGTGTTATATTTTATATAATTTTGCTAACAAAGGAACTTATTAAATACAAAATATCAAACATTTATGATGACAATACTTTTGGATTTTTTTCTTTAGAAAGTCTGTGAAAACACTGACCATAAGCACCAGCGCTGACCTTAAAACCACACAGGACAAAAAGCAGAAGGAATTGACCCCACCACCACTACAAAGAGGGTTTCTGTTGTCTTTTCTCTTTTAAAATTTCCTCCTTGCAGAAGGAAATCCAAACTGCTTGAGGCTTACATGTAATTTCACACACCTTAAACCAACAAAACCCCACAGTGGTACCAAACAAAACTTCTCCCTGTGCCACAGCACTTGTGCATGGTTTGGAGCAGCCCCTTCCTTGAATCTAGGCAGCTGCACAGCAAACCATTAGTAGAAGTCATCCTCCAACACTCAGAAAAGCTATTAGTTTCAACCCAGAGCAGTACCCCAAGACAGCTGACCACGTGGCCACACAAGCACATATGTTGGCACAAAGAATGCCAGGATGCATGCGCAGAACTGCTTATTCCAGATGTACCAGCTTAAAGCATTTGTGAGCACAGCACCTAAAACCACTACACAAAAAATGAAAGGACTGAGGAACACATTTGAGGAAAGAGACAGACCAAGAGATACACAAGGAAGTGTACTAATAAAGTGTGCAGATAGTCACACAGCAAAGAAAATGCCACAAAGAATGACAAACACAAGCACGTTGCTTCCTTACACTCTTGGAGCAACTCCCTGAAAAATCTTTAGTCCTATAGGCCGGTCATGTATAATAATTAAAGTAGATGGGAAAAGTAAATAGGATTATTATGGTGTACTGAGCCCAGCCTCCACCAACATACAACCATGAACCCTTCTCAATTGCTGATTTCTGAACAGGGCAACCTCTCCCTTACCCAAAGGTGCCACACACAAACAACAGCCGCTACAGTAGAGACTAAAGTCGAGCAATCCTCCTCAAGCATCCACTACAGTAAAATTCAATCTTTCCATGCTTTTGCCTGGTTATTAAACTTACAGGGTTCATGAGCTAGGAAGGCAAATGGCAGCCTCTGTCCTCCAGAACAATTGTTGCTGCTGGAACACCATCAGTGTGAGTGGCCATTTCAGGAAAAAAAAAAAAAAATCTCTGTTGTAATTTCAGAGGTTTCTGAAACCTCAAATCCCTGCAATTGCAAACACAGCAAACCATTTTTGGCCATTCAGTACGTCTATGATGTAGCACTAACATCCACCATGGCTAGCACATACCTGGGAAGGAAAAAAAATCTGACTTTCTAGCTGTAAACTCAAAAGCAAACAGGAGAGACGCCTGCAGCTGAGATTAGCACAAAAGCTAATGAAGGGGGCTGTTTCAGTGGGCTCTCCTAGGCTCCCTGGGCACTGCTCAACATCATAGCCCTGTGAAATCCCAGGAGGTGCTAAGGCCTTGGCTGTCATCCCCTACTCCTTTCCCAGGGTCTGCAGTGCCACCAAAATCCTGTTGGCTGCTCAGCAAACACCAAACACCTGGCAGTTTTCATTTGCATCCCAGCTCCACAATTACTTTGAGCAGGAACACCTAGCACCACTGCCAAGAGAAACATGTTGTCACTCTCCTCCTTTCTACCAACACCAACTTTTCCTTCTGCAAGAATTTTAATGAAAGCCAGCATGCAAAAGAGCAAATTACAGTTGTAATGGACTGCATGTTGGTATTTTACAAGCCAGGCACCAGCCTCCAAAAATCCTCTGGAATGAGTGTTCGTATCCAGTGATGCAAACCTGCAAGAGACCATCTTGACAAAAACCTGCTGCCAAGAGAATGCGCTTTGATGCTGGTGCCCCAACCGCCAGCCTATATATCATCTGCAGTCCACAGCAATAATTCACCCAGGCCACACTCTGATCCCAGTAGCCTTCTTTCCCACAGCCTCTCCAGAGCAAATTTGGGGCTTAATCTGCAGGCAGCAATCCACTTGCATCCATTTTTTTTGGACAGCCTTCAAGGATCAAGCTGAAGGCAAACTTACCATGCACATGCAGTCATTGACCTGCTTAAAAATGCTAGTAATTCTTGGAGACAGGCACAGTGTAGATGTACAGACTGTACATGTGTGTGCTGCGAAGTCAGGGAGCCCAGCAGGGAGAGGACAACACGAAACCTGCCTCAATGGCAGGACAACACAGCCCAGCCTCCCAATAAGTAGCACCCAACAGAACAAAAGCAGTCAAGAGTGCACACACTGTTAATGAATTGCACTGTTGACTGCTGAACGCTAACAAAAATGCATTACTAAAACTTTATATATGAAAAAATTAAATCCACATAACATCTAGTTAACAAACACTTGAAACACTCTCAGCAAAAACAAAGACATACTTCCCCCCTGCCTAATTTCACAACGTGATTTGCTGCCTGCAGATAGCTCAGAATATACCAACTAAATTACCTGGAGTTGGCAAAATATTTCTGCCTACTCACCGTCTCCTTCAGCACACTGCCTGCCAAGACAGTTAAAATTGTTTTTACAAAGGCAAGGGTCAATTCCAGTTTGAAAGCATGCCTTGCTGATTTGAGGCTTTACAACTCGATTTTTCAATGCTGCAAAACAATGTTTCCTCCCAAAAACTATGCAAAAAACTGAACACTCACTATGTCACAGCCAAATGCAAAGAAGTCAGAAAGCAAATAAAGCCATTCTCTCTAAGTTCTAGTGGTCCCACTATTATCCACTTTCTATACTTGGGGGTTTATTATGTACTTTATACCTACTTTGGGGTTTTTGTTACTGGTTTTGTTACTACCCACTGGGAGTGGGAACAGGTTGCTTGTTCTTACAAACAGCGATGCTAATATTACAGCTTACAAAAGAGGCAGGGTGCTTCCCATCACCTTGAACTCCTGGGTATGCAAATGGAGCACACAGGAACAAGGCTTGGTGGGATGCTGACAAACTGCTCGCTGTATTAGGAACTTGGCTGTTACAGGCTTGGTAATTAAAGGCATCAGAATAACAAAGTGTCCAAACTGAACTGAAATCAATAGTCATCACAGAAACTGTTCTTTATTTATCATTACGTAAAACAAATGATAAAGGAAAAATTTCTCTTCCACCACAAAGTAACTCGCCCTGGAAAAAAAGCAAGAGGATAATCCAACAGTCATACTGAGGTCAAATTTCTGAGCCTATTCAACCTCATGATGCCTAACAAGCAAGGAGAAAAATGGTTCTTGCTTCTGGGGCCACAAGAAACTGCTTGTTAAGGTGATGTAGTCTGCCATCATGGCAATCACAGCCTTTTGGAGCTGGGACTCTGTGGGGCTAGAGGCAGCACCATCTACCCCTTTGCCTCCATGGAGCTGGCTAAGGAACAAGTTGGGGGGAATTCCATCTGTTTTCCTTCTTTTCCAATCCTTCAACCTGGCACATCAAATGGATCTATATAACATTTCTGTTTTGCTGTATCTTAAGACAATGAATCAGAGGAAGACAAAATAACATTTAAATCTAATAATTAATTAAACCCTAAATGTTTAATTTGTTGAGAATAAACAACGTTTCTGGCAAAAATGAACCGTAAGCACAGACCACATTTTAATATGATTTTGATCTGTCTTCTGCAGACTTGAGGGATGCTTCCCTCTTCAGAGGAAACCTTTAAGTGAGAAGAATTCAATCCCTACAAAATGGATACCAGGCCATAAAATAACAGCTGCATTAAAACCAGCACTATTCAAAACCTATTCCCAAACCTTCTTCCCTCTATGACTAGTATAGAGATACAGTAAAATCCTGTCCCTGCTTGCTAATGAAAAGGTTTCAACGTACCCCCATGGACAAGGATTTCAGGGCTGTATGCAGTGCCCTTCTCCCTTTCATCCTCTGCCCCTCCATTTTAAAGCTGCCTGTATCAGGCTTCCTCACTTCTGCTTTGTAAAACAAGATGTGTTGCACTGCTTATATCACTTTCTTACAGATGCTACCTCCATCCTAAAACAGCAGAGCAAAAAAGATGAGAGGCTTCCACTTAAGCATAATTTATTGCTATCACTTTGTGGTACAGCAAGTGCTCTGACACCAGGTGCTTCACTACAAGCATACTGAAATTCAATATATTTTACTACTTGGTTGAGAAGCAAGGACAAGCTTTCAACATCTAAACATTTTTCATTATACACCACGCACACCATTTAGTTTCCTTGTTGCATTTACCTCCAGGAGCCAATATATTTGCGTCCTGTAAGTTTTTGTGTAATATCATCCCAACTTTGGCTAAGTACCCATTTTGGTTACTCACAGTCACATGTCCTCTCCTCTCTCCTCCAGTTTCCCATTGTTTGATCTTTGCATGAAGCTCTTCGCCAAACCTTATGTCTTAGAGCCCTCACACATTTAAACACTGAGTTATAAATACAGCATTTGAAAAATCTAATAACAAAAGCTGCCTCCATGCAGGATTTTAGACCCTTATTCTCCCTTATTTACACTGTAAATACTTCAGAGCTCTGGCCCAACAAACACAATTTTCTGAAAAAAATCAAGTTAAATAACTAAGGGAAAAGAGTACGACTGTTTCTTTCTTTCTTACTTATAAGGTCCGAAACATTGTAGCAGCGAGACACAGTCAGTATCATTTAAAAAAAATAAAAATTTAAGAACTTAATCACACTTTCATCCCAAAATCTTTAGTGGCAAGAATTGTTGCCAATAAATTACTCAATTCAAGTGAAATGAATTGTTGTTTTAAGGCCAGTTATCAGAGTAAGTTTAGTAACACAGAATTTTCTCCCCTATACAAGGCACCTTTTCATGAAGGTGAGCAAAGACAAAGCATCTAAGGACACACAGATATTAATTACTGGGCAGGGGGAAGAATCTTTTGAAAGCCTCTTAACAAATTCAAGGCAGAAGAAAATTATGCTCTCTCTCTCCTTCCCTCTCACTCCCCCAAAACAGTGTACCCAAAACCAAACCCGACTTCTGAATGCTGCATTTTCTAAGTCACCTACAGCATCACCAACACAAGGAGGAATGAACAATGAGTCACTTCAGCTGCTTCAAGGCTATTAGACCTCCCTGGATATTAATTACTGGACTGCTCTTTACAATCTGTCCAAGCACAGAGGATATTAAGGTGTCAACATGCAGAATACATCCCATATAGTGCACATTCCTGACATGAATTAGTGGTTTCTTTTATGAACAGCCTTAAGTTATCTATGAATTATTTCAAAAGAAAAGTAAATGTGGTAGTCTACATTTCAGTAGCTAAGCCAAACCTTGAAACACAGTTCTCATGCAGAGACAGGAGAAAACTACAACAAAAGAATAGTATAATGGAGACATGAAAGCAATGGTCTTCTTTCAGAACGCCTTCATTCAGCTGTCCTTTCAGTTACTGCTCAACAAGAGAGCTCAGTTACACGAACATTATTATTAATATGAAAGAAGATGATGTAAGTTACAAAACCCAACAGAAATCGTATACAAAGAGCCTAGAATGAGAATACCTGAGGAAAATGCTGCCTGCTCCACAAGTCACAGGGACAACGTCTTCAACGGTGTGAACAGAGTAAAATAAGATGACTTCAGCATAAAACCTATGCCTAAGAGCACTAAAACCAGTGATGACTGTGGAGGGAACATGCAGAATGCAGTTGCCGAGATGTCAAAGCAGAAACAATCTCTGTCCACACTGAATTTCAGGACCATCTTAGGAAGGTGCACAGAAATGCCTGTTCCCATGACCATGCAGGTAACAATCTAAAGAAAGTAATTTTGCAGGAACATCTCACTATACTCGCCATCATTATTCCTTAACTGCACTGGAAAAGAGCACAGTGTGATCATGGTTGCTTAACTGCACTTGAAAAAGCACAGTGTGCTCCTTGGATAGTCAAAAATTAGGTTTACACTAGTAGAATATCAGGAAGAGATTAAAAAAATGTTTATATTGCATTTACTTTAGAAAATGGAATTTTAAAACACTAAAGCAAGTCAGCACCACTTGTGCATATTCAATTTATCCATCAATTCAATCAATAAACCTTAAATTCCCAAAAATACTAAGTCAGGCCATAAAATTCAGGGTTCCTACCCACAAGTGCCACTTTAAAATATTTAACCAAGCCCAGTCCCCATTCCTAAAAGCTCTGAAGGCATTAGGCTGCAAACCAGCAGCTGAGAAACCGGTAACATCTAAAAAAAGAAATGAGTACCCACAAAAAAAAAGGCTATTTTCTACTGTAGATAAAGCCAAGGCAGACTGGGTTAGCTACAAATCACAGAATATTTAGCAGTGCCCTCCAGTCTCTGCTCCTGCAACTGGGAAGCATAGCTGACATTTCCTGCAGCCATCCTGGGACAGGTCATGACCCAACAGTTGAGCGCAGGAAACTGAAACAGCATCTGAACACAAAGTGAGCAAATGCCACCTCTCCACAATCCTCGCCGCCTGAACACATATGTCACCTTCACAGATCAAGGCGGGGAGGGGAAAAAAAAAAAAAAAAAAAGAAAAAAAAAAAAAAAAAAAAAGAGACTTAGTGATTCCAGAAGCAAATATCCTAATAAATTTAAAATTTTCAAAATTTTCTGTTTTAAAGGTGGAGATTGAGCAGTTACAAGACCTTTAGGAGGACAAGGCACCTTAACATCCATTGTTTTTTTCCAAAGACGGCTCCTAGCACAACCCTTGCAAGCATTCCACATCCAGGACACCTGCATCAATGTTAATAGTCCAGCACCAGTGCAGTAGCCAAGAGAGACAGACACAAGACTCACTCTGCAAGGACCTGACAGAGCACCAGGCTCTTGCCTAACCCAAAGACTAGGAATTTCAGCAAGCCACAATCAACATTTATCTCATTTTGTGGTACATTTTGCATCTAATTCTCTTTTTTAAAATCTTCCCAGCTTGGTCAGCTGTTGTTACCAGACCTTCCAGTTTTGCAGAGCCCCAAGCTCGACTGACCCACCCCTCCTCACAGCGCCTGAAGGCGATACGTACCACCGAGTGCGGCTACAGGGTTACACATGGGACAGAGAGAGAAAGAAAAACAACTCTAGGCAAGGATCAGATATGAAAGGCATAACTGACAAGGTCTGCTAGTACTACCTCTTATTTTGTTTATTTCTGGGGCTCTATCAACTACATCATCTGCTAACCTCAGTAAATTTCAGCCAACACAGATGGGAGAGGGAAGGTGTTAAAACCAAATCCATCTCACCATAACTAATCAAGTGTTTATTATACACAATCAAAATGTAACGGGCTTGTAATTCCTCTGCAAGATCCATATTGCCCTATGTATGCTGACTACAAATCTCAGACAGTAATTTATGCTGCCCTTTTAAGCTAAGCAGGACCTGATGACTCTATACGATGGAAGATCTCCAAAAGGCAATTGATGCAGACAACCATGTTGATGTTTAGAAATCCATACAGAGAATTCAAAAACAACTCCAGGAAAGCGTAGCTTAGGAGTGTTTCTTGAATATTCATTATGTGCCCAGAAGAAAATACATTTTTAAGACCAATATGCACATAGAAGATGACTCCATTCCAGTGCTCACACTGGAAGCTTTCTTGGATAATTTTAAAGGCCATGGGGTTTCTCAAAACTGTAAAAAGCAATACAAAAGCAACTTTGTACTGGTACCTGGAAAGCCTTTGTTAACACTTCCCAGAACAAAACCATCCTTCTCCCTATTGTTCCCTGTAGTGACTGTAAAGACACAAAAAAAATCAGTTATCCTTTCCTAGCAACACAGAGGTAAAGCATTCACGAACAACAGCTAGCATTCTCATAGCTTTCTGCATGTTATAAGTCACCTTCCCAGTCTCTTCCTTGTAAATAAGCAATACAAGAGGGTAAGTATGGACACTGCACATCTTCACACGCTCCAAAGTAGCTTAATATTTACAGTCAACATCTTGTAAAAGCTGCAGCAAAACCTCATTGTAGGCAAACACACACATCAATTATTTTGAGAGTACTTAAAATGAAAATCCTGTCAAGTCAATACAACAGAAGTAATCACTTAAGATTTGGATATGAATTTAAATTGGCAACTTTTGAAAGAAGCACCTTGTAATTACACGTTGAGGAGTTGATGGCACCTTTTGTTTACCAAACTAAAAGTTAATTTTGATGGCAAAATTCTACCTGTTAAGTCCAAAAACACTGAAAAAACACTCACCAGAACACATTCAAGACTATATACGTCAAGACCTTTAAATGGGGAAAATGTACATATAAATACCTAGTTAGAACTATCCAATTAAAAGCATGTTCTACAGTTCAGAGATAAACAGCTTGTACAAAAAGGAGTGGAAGCCAGAGGCAGGTCCCTGCTTCGCTATGCTTTGCATACTTTGGCACCAAACAAGAACAATTTAATGTCTTTCAGATTCCTTCTGCCGCTACCAACGCCAGCTATAAATCTGTTCCAGCACATGAGGGATGCTGTTCAGTTCTTCAAAACACTTCCAGCAACTGTACTGAAGAGTATTAGCATTGGTCTCACTCACCCAATTTTCTCTTAGCCATTTCTTAACATACCTCAGTGCAGAAGATGCCACAGCTTCCAGCATCTGCATCTTCATGACTAACAAGGACTTTGAAACAAGAGAAAAGAGAAAATACCCTGATGGGATAGGGTGCTAGTCATTTAATATCTAGGCTATAATTTATTTACCACCACAAACTTTCAAGCTTTCATAGCACAGCCTTTCTTCGTTTTTTTTTCTCAATATGGTGTTTGACTTGATAAAGGATTGTTTCTAAACCAAAACATCACAGAAAATGTGCTCCTGAGTGAGGTTAACTGGATTCAAACTCCTAACTTGTTCCACAAGATCCGGTACCATTCAACTTTTTATCAATGACCAGAGGAGAAAAAGAGCAACTGCCAACTCAGTTTGCAGGTCATGAAGCCCAACAAATGGTAAGCGACAATGTGGATGACGTGTTTGTACAGAGCAATCTGACCCATATTAACAGCAGCCTGAACTCACTAACACAAACTCTGTTTTCACAGAGCCTTGCACAAACACACCTGCAGCACAGGGCTGCACCCAAGCAGGCAAAAGAAACCCAAGTTAAAACTTCTTCATATAATATGGTAGCAAAAAAGATAAAAATACAGTCCAAGGCTGTGTAACAAAGGAACATCAAAGAAGAATAAAGTAGTAAAGAAGAGTTCAACTCTGCATATTATAGAGATGCAAGTATAATGCATATTATACTCTATGCAAGTCTTATAGTCATAAATGTGGAAAATTTTAAGATGCAGAAACCCATAACAATGCAAAGGGAAAAGCAAAATGCGCTACAATAAGGGAATTCAGAGATCAGACCGTTAAGGCTCTCGGAAGAGGCTAGGACTAAGACAGAAATGCTATATATGCCCTCACGTAAGAGGAGACAGTGTACTGATGCGTGCTTTGGCATAGTAGAAGACCTAACAAGAAACAACAGCTAAAAGCTGAAAATAGAAAAATCTAGAAGAAAAATAAAGGAAAATACACCTTTCAGTGGCCAAACTACCAGAACAATCTACAAGGGAAAACATTCACCATCACCACTTGTCTTCAAGAGAAAGAGATACTGTAGCCAAACACTAATTCCTGGACTCAAAACTGGGTCAAATGATGGAAACTTGAAGGCTAAGTGCTACCTGGACATTTAAAGCAGACATCCTAATATGAACTTCTGGTTTTAAAACTGTGAATGGCTAAAATCTCAGATGAATGAATTGCTCATAGAGCTGCTTGAAGGTGGAAAGTACCAAATATTACTACAGGTTTAAAACTATGGTAGAAGCAAAGCATATGTCAGCTGAGGAAAAGTTGACCAAGAACTGCAATACTGCTTTTTGATTGGATGAACTCCTAAAGCTCTACATCCCCACATAGCGGGTGTTAGGAGACTAGTTAGGGCGGTTTGGTTTTGCTTCAGAGGGGGTGACTCAGAAGAAGCTGAGACAGCTTGGTTTGTGGGACTCTACAATAAAGTGTTTCCTATCCAGTTAACCACAGCAATAGAGAACATCACTCTACAAGAGGAGAGAACAGAAGCGACAAAACACAGAGTAGGGAATGGTACAACCAAGACAGGAAAGGTCTATACAAAATTAACTTAACACACAAGTACCAAAAATTCACATTGAAGTTCAGATTCTCCTGTGATCTTCTAAAAATGAAACCAATACTACTCCACTTACTTTATAACTCTTCTTCCCCTAGTCTTCCCCTCCCTTCCTTGCTCACACAGGCAGGCAAAAAATCAAGAGTTCTGATGTTCCCACTTTGCTCAACCGAGAGGTCAGCATGTCTTGCCAAGGAAGTAAGAGCAGTTTTCTTCCTGTGCTGTGCCCATACCAGAAATATAACCCTAATCTAATGATAACAATACTACTAGATTTTAGAAAATCTAAGATTAATTCTTAAATTAGAAAACATGCCATGGAAAAGGCTACCTCCTGGACTGCTTTCGACTACATTTGTCAAAGGCAAATTCATACACCAGGATCTTGTATCAGTTGAAGCTCAGGATAACAAGGATTGGAGTCTCTGCAAAATATGTTCATTCACATTAAGTTTTTCTTCTCCCAATTAGTAAAAGTAGACAACAGAAAATGACCTTTTTGTTTCCTTGCAGCAGAGAAAAGCCATCAACCTACTCTGCCGCATAACCCACGAGCAGTCATGGCCTGCTGAAGGATAGAAAAATCAAATATGCTTGCCTTGGGCAGCACCTAGGAAATGAATTGAAGTTGAAGCCACTGACAAGACGCACTCATTAGAAGGACAGATTTTAAAATTCCATGCTGTCGGCCCAGATGTCCAGTAAGCCGGACTGCCTAAGCTGCTTGGGAACAAAACTTATCCCTGACATTCTGCCAATTAAAAAGCATAAAATCCCCATGCCATCAGTGTTCAGCTCAACTTGCTGGAAGCAGCAGAACTAGAAGCACAGACCAGCCAGTAACAGTGATGTGCTTGGATAGCTCTTCAAATCCTTG
>JANZLQ010000086.1:40332702-40356048 GCA_026212715.1 Elanus axillaris | reverse complement strand
AGCTGCCGGGATGAAGCGGGCGGCCGCGGCGGAGCCCCCGCTCGGGAAGCCCGCCGGCGGAGCCCCGCGGTCTGGGGCCGGCTTCTCCTCCCCGTTCGACGCGGTGTGCCCCCGGGTGCAGGAGGAGGCAGCGGCGTGTGAACTTGCCTGCCTCGAAGCCGGTAGAGCGGCGTGTGCGGGTGTCGTGGCGGGCAGCGGTGCGGGCAGGAGTCTGCCGGTACCGGCTGTTTGCTTCTGGGGTTTTTCGGTTGTGGTGTGACAGCGGCTGGGTGTTGCGCTGGTAGCGGCGGCCGGCAGCGGGTCTTCAGCGTGCTGACGGATCAGGAAACTCTGCTGGAAGTGGTATTTCCTCTTATAACACTAAAATACAGTCGTTATTTAAATTACCTACACAGAAAGTTGTGAGGAGTTTTTGTGTGCTGTGTCTGGAGCTTTAACTTCTGCTTGTTTCAAGGCAGATGCTGTTTGTGGCAGTTACCTTGTCGGGCTGTCCCGAGCATCTAGCAGTGCCAAGGAGATGTTGGTGCTGTAAAGTGGTTTGTAGCCATAACGTGGAAACCCCTCTTTATTTGGGGTCGGTGCATACAGGGTAGGGAGAGGGGTTGCCTTCGAAACTGGTGTATCAAAGAGTAATTCTTGATTCTTGTAATATATGGTGATTTCTGAAAAGATGCTGTGACCTGCTGTTGCCCTGCTGTGTTGGGCAAATAAATGTTTCCTAGTGTCTGTATTAGACCCTGAAATTGAAATTGCTGTGTGGTCTTTAAAAGTTGCTCGTCCCTCTTGGTGTTTGTCTGGTTAATTAGTAGTTGGTGTTCTCAAGCCGGTCAACACACCAACTTCCTGTCCGCTCAGGAGTAACAGCTTGTGTTGGTGTAAGCTGGAGCGATCCAGAGAGCGTTACCACAATACTTTTCTGATCAAGAGCAAAGTTACTTTTGCTTTTGACACCATGCATGTTAAATTATGGCTGCAGTCTGCATGCAGGGGCAGTGTGGAGGATTTCAGTTCCTTCTGCAGAAATGGGCAGCAGATTTTGGCTTTATTTGTGTAGAAGTTGGGCAACTCACCTGTGCAGGGAATGCTGGAGATGAATATTTACAGGGTAGCAGGTGGCAGGGAAGAAAGTGTATTGTTTTGTGGATAACATGAAATTGATGATGTGTAAACACAGGTTTGGTGCTGCTGTATGTCATTTGGCCCTTCTGTGTACTTCAGAGCCAGAGTTACTCATGTTGGTACACAGAGTGATGATTAGATTGTCAGAGTTTGGTGTGGGAAGAACTCTTGCAGCACTTGTAACACCTGATCCGCTCCTGAGTGCGAAGGGCAGACATACCCAGCTCGCAGAGCCAGTGTTGTTCTTGTGCTGTGTTTTGACCCTAGGATTCCAACTTAATACACATAGTGGCAACATCAGAAATTCCAGAATACCCAATCGCAGAACTCCCATTAGGTTTCTTTTATTTGGTTTTGTGGCGTCAGTGGGAGAGGGTTTGTTGGGTGGTGGTGGTGTTTTTTAAATAACACTTGAACATTGGGACAAGCTTAATGGAACTACTTCAAAACTGGTAGTCAAGCTGAAGCATGCAGCTGTCTACCTATCAGCTGGATTAAAGCCTTTGTGAATTATGGACGAAGCGCGGTCTCTAAGCTATGCATTTAAACTTTCAACATAATCTACTTTCTAGATCTCGCAGGTCAGGCTGAATTCACTATTGCCTGTTATAACAGTTACTTTCTCTGGTGACTTTCCAGGAGCTGACTAGTAATGATTATCTCTAACTGAAATAGCATTAAAGGTTACCTTTTCACTCTTTTTCTAGTGAAACGCGATGTCCAGGAAAATGATGAAGAAGCGGTGCAAGTCAAAGAGCAGAGCATCCTGGAACTGGGGTCACTTTTGGCCAAGACTGGGCAGGCAGAAGGTGAGCCTGAAATAAGTAACTGAGGTAACGGGTAAGAGATACATACATACATTCAAATTAATTTAGTCCCCTTGTTTAATGGGATAGAAGTAAAAGCAGTTTTTGGCAGGAAACGTTCTCTCAGAGACAGGACAGAAACTAAAATACTAGATAACATAAAATATTAATCTTATGTTACTTGGCCCTGTATTCCAAAAGATTGCTGAGGCGTTGGGCAGTTTAGTTTATGACCCTTTGACTTTGGCCTTTTTAGTATGAGTGACTAAAGTTTTGTTAAGTTATTATGTTTGAGATGAGAAGTTTCTCTTGTTGTTTTTTAATAATATCAGAGGCTTGTTTCAAATTGGAAAGTTTGACCCAAAAAGTCCTTTCTCACCAGCAGTTTCTTTCTCAATTAATTGATTTATCTACTGAAACTTTACATCAGAAAATCCTTGCCTAGCTCCTCACAAGAGCAAGACTTGACAGTCCTTCTATTGTGGATGTGTAAAAGGACAGAAATGGAGTAAAATTCTCTATTCAATGATTCTTGAGTTGAATCTGTTCATATCTTCTGTTTCCTGGAAAGCTCAAGGCAGTGTGTTTGTTATTTTGTACTCAGCAGTTTAGTTTTATTTCTTTCGCTGAAGAATGCTCTTGCCTTTTCTGGAGCACCTTTCACCTCAAGCATTTTAGGAGCTGATATGCCACATCCATATAAAGAGTGTTCTGTCTGTGGCAGACAGTTGTCCATGGTATAATCTTTATGTTTTCTAACTGTGTGCAACAATAATTCAGAATGTGAAGTGTGTGTGCTTTTAACAGTCTGAAACTGGTTGGGAAAGACAGGCCAGCAGAAGGTTTAATCAAAATCAAATGAAATTCAACTGGGATGCCAGACCTAAAGTTAGAGTAGTTCATGGAAAGCAGTATGAGGTCTCTGATAGCGGCTCATCAAGATGATGGTTTTATATTTATTCTGAAATGCACTCTTGGTGTCCTACTGTCCAGTCTTTGTAAACATCTCTTTTGACTTGGCCATTTAACTGATCTACCCACCTCTACATGTGTTTGAGCATTCTGGACACTGATCCCACTGTGATTTGCAATTGAACAGAGCTTACAACAAAGTAGATTACTTGCACTTAGAGCAGTGCTGGAAACAAAGGTGCTATTCATCTCACCTAACTATGGATGTCCACATCTGATTTCCTAGTGTGGACTGCTTTTACAGTCAGTGGAGAAAAATAGACCTTCCAGCACACAATTCATCTCTTCCTACAGTAAGAATTAGAGCAGGACAAATGAAACCTGCTGTACAAGTGCTTGTTTCTCTAATTGAATATTAAAGGACCTCAAGTCAATAAACTCAGGTATATACGTCTGCTGTACAGGTGCCCTTTGCGCTCTATTGTTTGCTTCTGTAGAGATAACTAAACGTGGCTTTGTTCCTGCACCGAGGAAGATGTGTGTTTGGGCTAAAGGGGGAAATCATCAGAAGACTCTCTTCAAGTAAATGTGTGGATGTGCTGCCAGTGTACAGAAGCCTGAGAGGAGAATTGTTAGGTGCATAATGGCCCCTTACCATTGCAGAACTTGGGGTAGTTTTGAGTTCAAGCTGAAGTTTTAGGTGAGTATGAAGAACTTCAGTGTACTTTCAGAGAGTGGCTAGCTAATAGGGTTTTTTAAGGGGAAGGCTAAGTAATTAAAAATGTCCATGTTAACTCATGAAAAACAGATTCATGAAGGAGCAAATGCAAAATGTATTTGAAATGTATTAAAGGGAACACTAAACTGCAGTGCAGCTGTATTCTGAATAGAAGAAAATTAATTTGGCAACGTTAAGAATCCTGTTGTGTATGTGTAGATTGGAATGAGGTCACCAGGTTGGGCTTTCTGAGGACATGTGGCAAAGCTGAGGGATGAGGAAAGGGGATACCACAGCTTTGAAATGTACTGCTCCTGTGGGAAAGACATGGTCACCTTCCCTTTCTTTGTCTGCTTTCTAGGGTGAAGTAGACTAGTAGGAGTGACAAGCAGTCAGGGTCAGCAGCATCTTCTCCAGGTACACCTGTTCACAAAGATCCTTGCACCAGGCACACACACTCATCTTTGTATCCAAGGGGAGTGAATCCAGTGCTGTGTAACCTAACAAGGAAGTTACTGAGACTGTGCAGTTTCTGGCCCAAATGAAGTAGATCTCATCAGTGTAGCTTTCGCTGTGCACGTTTTAGTTTTAGCTAGTGTCATTTCTTTGACAGATTTGAGGTCTTGCAGTGGCTTGTTGGCTACTTTAAAGCAATAACATCTCAGAGATGAAAGGGTCTGTGAGCTGCAGCCTAGGGAGAAAATCAGCTGCAGTTTGGTGGGGTTTGAAACTTACAACTGCTGTGCTGCTGACTGGCTGAGAGTATAAAATGAACTTGTGGTTTTTTAGAGGACTAACCTTTATTGTACTACAGCCTTTCAAAGAATAACAAATGACCCTCTTTATCTGCTTGTTAGAGTTTAAGGATTGAACTGGTGGATTAATATTTTTTTTTAGGATGCTTCTAGATTTTTATAGCATTGCTTAAAACTATAGGATTGGAATAACTCAGATCAGGAATTCAGGTATATGGCATTTTAGCTTGTGTAAGCACTTTCTCTGAGGATGAGCAGCAGACTTCGTTTTCCAGAGCTGCTGCTTATCACTTCTCCAGAGCTGTCAATCACACCCCTTTACCAAGCATTGCATTTACTTGGAAAAAAAAAAATCCTAAAAATAGTTGACAGTTACACTGTCAGCTACACTGGTAGGAAAGAGAAATTTCTATGGGAACTTTGAGCTTGCATGTCTAAATGTGTAGTTTGCAAAAATGTACAGATATATTCTAGCTGTTGACTTTTGAATCTGCTTTCTAGTGAATTCTCAGACAGCTGTTGACCAAGTCAATGGAAAGATAAGTATTGCAGTATGTTTCACGTGATTTTTCCTTTTTTCTTCTAAAGTTCCTTTCCTGTGTGGAAGAGTATATTGTGCACTAAAAACATGATTCAGCGGGTCCTGAGAAGCTGGTGTACTGCAGCGGTGCACAACAGGAAGAGTGGAACCTTGTAGTAGTTGAGAGTTGATGGATCTCAGAGACAGTATTGCTGCCTTGATAAGACAGACTGAAAAACTGGCGAATTCTTAGTTACAGAGCTCAAAGCTAAGGATACAGTGCTGTGATCTGATGAGAAGCAGACTTGTTCCCTGTGTTAAGTGCTGTGTTTTCAAGTGCTTGTGTTAGTTGCATCAGGGAAGAGCACAAGAACCAGCTTCTGGGCGACTCCAGCTCTACTGCTGCTTCTCTTCTGAGCACAAGGTAACCTGGAGCCCACCTTTCTGAGCTCACATCAAGAGGAGGGATGCTTGAGAGTAGCTCTGTGCAAAACTGATGTGTTGGAAGCTCCTGTCATGGTAGTTTGTGTACTGTATGTGAAACCAAAGTGTTCGATTAAAATGATTGGGATTTGCATCCATGAGTGACACTGCAGATTGGGTGGTCCTCAGAATGAAGGTGATGTGGGTAAAGTTGTCATCCGCCACAGGGCAGTAGGTAACAGTTCCTTGTTGAGTAAAAGCTGAGTGCTGATTGAAACTGTCAGTCAGCAGGGCTCAATCTTAGATATTAAAGTAGCTGTGCCTCAATTCTAGAAAAATCTGCCCATTTATTTTCAGACAGCAAGTAAAGCTTTTATGAAATCTTAGGCATGGCAGTCACAGTGTCTTGTTTTGTTACCTGTACAAAGTTTGAGCAGCTCATTTTAGAGCCATAATTTGTTACACTGCTGTTTGGAAAATAAGGCTCCTCTAAGGATTCAGGGCACACTCAAGATAAGTTTAATTTGTTCAGAAAACTGCACTTCCAGATGTATAAAAATGTCAGTACACCATTGTGAGCAATTGGATTGGAACACACTGAGTTCCATTTCTTAACAATGTTAAGAAATGAGTTTTATCAGGCTTGATTAAACTTTTAAAGTAAATAGGTTGAAAAAGTAAAAAATAGAAGGAATAGTTTTTAGATATTATTAAAATGTCCTTGTAACAATTCTTTTGCATTACTGCTAAATGAAATATGAAGGAAACCTTGTTTTCAACTGTTTTTATTGGAATCCTTCCAAACTGAAATTCTGCTGATGCTCCTCCATATACTAATTGAAATAAAATTAGATTAGCCTCTTATTTTAGTTTTGATTCCGATGCCGGTTTGGTATAGAGTATATTGAAGATTTCTGAAATACTCATTACAGGTTTTGTTTGGGTTTTTTTTACTATCAAATCTCGTAAACGTAGCAGTGCGAGATCTAGCTGATATTTGGGTGAGACTTAAACTTCTGGGGCAAATAAGCTGTGATTTCAGTGTATGACCCCACTGCTTTATGAGTCACCACTGAACCCTGCACTGACATACTGCTAGTCTGCTGGAAGTATCCTGTAAACAGACATTGCTGCAACCTGGCCTGATGGCTGTGTTGTTTATCGCAGGAGAAGACTTAACTTGTGCTGTGCAATTCCAACACATAACTCCCTTCTGCTGCCACAAATGCAGAGTCCTGAAACTGCAGTGACATTGACTGCCATGTTCCTCTGCTCTGTAGGAATGATGTTTTTAGCGTATTTCTTCATAAAGAAAGCCTTTTACTTTGTGAGCTTGAGACTAGCTTTATAATGGGAGACTACTAGAAACAAATTTAGTTAAGTAAGGTAAGATCTAATTAGGTAATGTGGGTAGTTGAAGTGTTAAGAAATGTGATTTTTTTTTTTCAGCAGTGGCGTGTGGGGTATATCTGACTTTCTAGGGCTGGCTAAGTATGGCAGATTAAAACATCAAACTGTGAGTTAATAAAAACATACTTAAACTATAAACTCCATTGCCCATTTTATAGAAAAATCTCAAAGCATTTAGCAGATGATTACATTTTTAAAACATGCCTGAGGCAAGTGTAGTTACAAATGGTGTTATAATTGGGTGAACTGAAGTAACGGGAAATTTATGCTGTGTGGGTAAGACTGGAGCCCCATAGTCACCTTTGCCAGTCCTTGTGTTTACTGCAAGGCATTCCTTCAGGTGATGTTTTATCACTCTTTTCCTGTTGAGAGACTGCTTATAAAATGTTTGGTGTAATAAATAGTGCTGTGTATAGATGTGTCAGGTACTCCAGCTGCGGCGTGACTCTTAGCTGTGTGGTTGTATTTCATGATTTATGTTTTTTTCTGTATACAGAGCTGGGAGGACTTCTGAAGTATGTTCGGCCCTTCTTGAATTCCATCAGCAAAGCAAAGGCAGCCCGCTTAGTCCGATCTCTGCTTGATCTGTTCCTTGATATGGAGGCAGCAACAGGACAGGAGGTGAGATTTAAATTGCAGCACTAGTGCATTCCTCAGAAGCCTGTAACATCATTATCTGACCTAGTTTGCTTCACACTGAAGAATTATTCATGTCAGGAAACATTCATTTAATGCATTTGGATATAGTCTATTAATAAAATATTAGATAATTTAATTCACTCATAACCATGTTTTTCTGCAAGCCTCATCCTGCTGCAGGTTAGGAGTAACTCTCACCCTGGGCATTTTTCTTAGACTCATGTTGCTTGCTGTTAGATGCACAGCATTAGTAGTATTTTGTAGTGTGATTAACATTCAGGAGGTGAGAGGTGCTACACCTGTTCTAGGGAGCTTGGTCTAGTGGAAAGGTGGGGGCAGTGTGTGATGGCACAGAGCTAGAGGAGTGAGTCTTCAAGGTCTGTGCAGGAGTTAGTGGGAATAGAAGGCGAGTATTACTTAACATCTTTCACCTGGAGACATGAAGGCGTATTGCATGGGGACACGGTGCGGTGAGTGTCTTGCTCTACAGAGGGCTTCTGAGGCATAAAAGTTACTGCTGAAGTGGGAGTGGGAAAACGTTTGCAGCTACCAAGTGTAAACTACTTCCAGCTGATGAACTTCTTCACTAGAAAGCCCATTTGGTCTAAGATAGCCCAGTTAGGATGTACTCTTGTTAGCTCCCTAGAATACAGTTTTTCTTTTTTTTGTTTTTGTTTTTTGTTGGTTATTTGGGAATGGGAGAAGGACAGGAGCAACTTCTAAATGATGAGCAGCCACTTATAAGCAGTGCTGACCTGCAGTAGTATAGATTGTACTGGCACACCAAAGCAGTTAGATGGAAAGGGAAAGCAGGGAGGGTCTGAGCAACAGGTTAAGGGGAAAGCCCATGTAACACTGCACGCACAGCGACTGATGTATTATGGTCTAGAAGAGGTTCTGCCATGTTGAGAGACAGGTGGCATTCTTGTTAGCCCAATTAGCACAGAAGTATCAACCTTTAGTACAGGTAACCTAGCAAATGTTCTTTGTTTGCTGTTCAGTTCTTGTGGCTTGTATGTCATGTTACCCTAAGTGGTGACAGAATCTTTTTGCTGCTGCTCTTTAGCAGAAGAGGTTAAGGGAAGTGGGGTGGGATGTACAGGTGAGGAGGAAACCCCTAAAGGTATCAGGAGAAAATGAGGGGTTTCAGACTTTTTCTAAAGGTAGTTTGATGTAAATGGCGATACTGGGATGCAGTCCCAAAAGGTGGCATTTTATGGCAGGGGAAGAACTTGGAGTAACAGCGATGGAAATATGGCCCAGTTAGTCAAAATACTCACTTTGAAGCACTTTCAAACCCAAAACCTTAAGGAATTCTGGCACCAAACCTGTGAGGTTCTTTATGCAGTAATCCCAAATGCTTTCAGTGCCTCAGAAATGTTCAGAGGGACACTTGCTTCCTTGGTGTAACGTATTGTCAAGAAGACTCCCAGGAGTCTAGTAAAGCAATGAAATTAGAGATTTCTCCAGCTCCTAATGCTCCAGCTATCACTGTGCAATAAATTGCAACTTCATAATGGCTTTTCATAAAATGTCCCCATTTAATAAGTAGTGACGAGGAGCTGACAAGAGCTGCAGTGTAGTACAGCTGCGGAGCTGCTCCAGAAAGAGCTGTGATCTGGAGATTTTGGGAAAAGGCATTCCTGAGCCTAGCACCTCAGGATGACTTACTGTATATTACTGGCCCATACTAAACTGACACTCTCTGCTAATTGGGGTGGGACATGACTGCTTTGATCATCAAGGGAATCTCGTGAGTCTTAAAAATATGAGAAGCCATTGGGTTCCTTTACTGTGCTTTGAAGCAGTAGGTAGATAAAACATCCAGTGTCACTTACTGACTGGCTCCTGGCACCTAACTCGGTTATAAACAGTGGAGCCTGGCACCTCTGTTGTGTTATGCTACTAAAGGACACACACGGTCTGACATATTTAGGGCCTAAAGCACATGCACTTCATTTTTCCTTTCTTTCTAGAGCAATTGAAAATACATCTTTCTCTATGGCAAAATGAAATGGTGCAAAGCATGCTGGAAGGGATCTCAAAAGTCTTTTAGTCCATCCCTTGCCCTAAGGCAGAATCAGTTCTCATGTACCCAGATGTTTTTATTTGAAACAAAAACACAGCTGTTTAAGAAATGCTAGTAGGATTTCAGCAGTACTTTTTACTGGTGAAAGCTTGGAAGCCAAATCTTTTTTTTTTTCATATTCCTCTGTGGAAGGATTGTCCCTGGTGGTCAGAAAAAGTTTTTGGAAGCCAAATGCATTAGAAAAGCAACCAAAGAAGGTGGTCTGCTGTGGTTTTGGGTTTTGGTTTTTTTTTTTTTCTGATGGGTAAAGCTTAAACTAAACCTTACTTTGCCCTCTGAACTTTACTTTCTCTTGCAGTATATGTTACAAGTAGTGTAATACTGTGAACGTTGTTACAAAGTGCAGGAAGTTAATGTAGCAAATAGAGCATGAAAATATGTAGCACAAACTGTAGCTGTTCTATATCATTTTGTGCAACATTTCTGTGAGCTTAAACTCTGGGGTCAGCAGGATGGAGCCTCAAGCTAAAGTGTATCGTGTGTGGTTACTAGTGAGTCCTTGCTGAAGAGAAGTCAGGTAACCTTGCAGTGTTGAGCTGCAGTTCTCATCAGTGGTGAGCTACACTTTACCATGGTAATATTAAAGGTGTTGTTCAGAGTCATTTGGGGTAGGCACTAAGGATGAAAGCTAATCTCCAGGCTCATTTTAAAGTAAAGCTAATTTGGTGTTTAGAAATGCTGCTGTTCAGACAGGAATTACTTTTTTCCTTAAACTACATTGTGGAGATTCAGGCTTTGTTGTATTTTTGTTGCTTTGTAGGAAATGATTGAACCATACTGCTGTTTTAAAGAGGGGCAGCAGAAGGCTTTACAAATTTCTTTCTGCTCCCTTTAAGGTTGACCTGTGTTTAGAGTGTATTGAATGGGCCAAATCAGAGAAGAGGACTTTCCTACGCCAGGCTCTGGAGGTATGTTGCATTGCGGATCCCAGACCTGTGTAATAGCATCTTCCCTTTGTCAGATTTTATACTTAGAAAAGTAGAGAACTTGTAGTGTGTTGTCCATATCTTTGTACATGTAATGGTTGGGCAATAACAATTACGCTAAAGTTAGTGACTCTTCTTGAATAGGCGGGATTTTACCTGTTTTGTTTAGACAAGCCAATCTTTCAAATGGTAGATCTTGCAGAACTCGACCGTATAATGTAATGAACACAAACTAATTTAGTGAAGTCTGTGCAGATAAGAATATAAAGTTTGATTTTACAAAATAAATCTGTACTACCTTTCTCTGGCTTTCCTCACAGCAGTTCCTTTTCTGTTCTCCAGGCGAGGCTGGTCTCTTTGTACTTCGATACCAAGAGGTACCAAGAAGCACTGCAGCTAGGTAAGTCTCCCACTAGGTGGTGGTAGTAGTTCTTTGCTTTGAAATTAGTCTGGAGGCTAACAAGGGAAATGATCAACTCTGTCATGTTCCTTGATGAGTTTTGTAGGACTTGGGCATTAATTTCTCAGTGCCATATCAGTTCTGCCATCTTTTTCCATAGCTTGGTGATAAAAGCTTTTAGAGATCTCTTTGTTCTCACCATTTGTTTGTTTCAAATCATTTTAGAAGCAAAGAGGAGCTGTGTCCAGCTGAAGGCCATCAGGTTTGGGTCCTGCTGGAACATATGTAGTATACTCCAGTGGTTGGAGAGGTTGAAGGGAGAAATTTTTTTCAGTTTGCTCAATACAGCCTCAATAAAAGCAATAGTAATGCCAGGAAGTGGAAAACCTCTAAGGATGTAATTAGACAAGCTCTTGTGAAGCAGTGTAAAGGCTTTAAGAATTTGCTTTTGCACCACCTGAGATATGGTAATTAACCATGTGAACTCTACCCTGCTACAAAGCAGAGTAAAGCAGGTCATCTTATATGGCCCAAGTCCCTTTGGAGCTTTTCAGATGCTCATTTTGCAAATGACTGCAGTAATGTAAGATGAGGTTTAAGCTGGCTAAAGGGTATTTGTACAGACTGTTCCACCAGCTCAGTGCACGGGTATGAGCAGGGCTGACGGATGACTGCACTGACATGGACAGCAGTGCTCACCTGGGCAGTGGTGATGCCTCACCAGGGACCAGTCAATTCTTAAACACTGTGGTGGCAAGAGCGTGTGTCATGTCCAGAGTCACCTGGGTGACTTGTATCTGATCAGAATATCAAGTTATGTTAAGTGCTCTGATAAATGGAATTCAATATCAAGTTAGAATTAGTTTGCCTATGGATGTAATGAATTCAGTTTTAAACTGATCAGAGTCCACACTCTAAAGCTATACTTAATTAACTTAATCACTTGGATAACAGTGGTACAGCTTAGGGATTTGTAAAGGCCTGTACCTATAGGACAGCCTCTCTGAAAGATCTATCGAGATGTCAACGTTGTGTGCTAGCATTTTGATGTGGCTGGCAAGACGTGGTTATGTCCATGGCTGTGGGGCGTAGGTGCAAGCAGAGTGTCTCTGTGGGATGTTTCTTGGGAGAGTCCATTCTCTTCCACCTAGTCATGCAGTTTCAGCTGTTGTTTTCAGCTTTTGAGCACAGCAAGTGAGGATGAGGTTCGCATCTCCGCTTGCCCTAAGTTAGTTCTTTAGTTTGTAGTGGGGAGAAGGAAGGCAAAGAGTTTCCTGTAAGGCCAGCTCTTTCTGTCCTTACAAGGCTTTAACATGACAGTTTATCTAGGCTTTTCTTAGGCTGTCCATTCCTACCTCCTAAACTTGATCTGTGGATGTCATGTGCTTAAAACATTGCTTCCTCATCCCCTATTCTTAGGAGCTGCTTGAAAATCCTGAGGTCTAACCCTAGGGGAATGATGCAGGAATGGGCAGTACTTCAGGTTTGCTAGGAGCTCTGAATGTGAGTGGTACATCATGCTGTTGTCTGGGAAAGGGTACCAGAATGACAATCTGAACTGCACAATCCATCCTTGACTTTCTGCTGAGTGTCTGCTGCCTGCAATGAGGTGGCAGAGACATGCTGTCCATGTACCCAAGTATTCTCACTGTCCTCTTCCGCCTCTAACAAAACTGGTTCATTCTTCAACTGTGGACTGACACTGACCCACTGTTATTTCCTCTCCTTTGTTTCTTCTTGGAAGAACAGGTTGTGTAAGCCTAGCCTCCCTTCCTCAAAGCCTGTACTGCTGTGAGGGAAGAAGGGTGTAATCTGGAAAGACTTGGTTTGTGTAGTTGTTGATAGAAGATGCAGAGCAGGTTACAAAGGTTCTTGTTCTTCCCTGCTGCTAGGCTCCCAGCTTCTTCGGGAATTGAAAAAGATGGATGACAAGGCATTGCTGGTGGAAGTGCAGCTGTTAGAAAGTAAGACTTACCATGCCCTGAGCAATCTGCCAAAAGCAAGAGCAGCCTTAACCTCTGCACGGACTACAGCCAACGCAATCTACTGTCCACCTAAGCTGCAAGCAGCGTTAGACATGCAGTCAGGTAAAGCCTTTCAGGAGAAGGGGAAAGTCTAGGACTTGTCATGATGCATCAGTTGACTGATATTTGTTCTTTCCTGAGTGAATCACAGAAAATGATGTTAGGTGGGACCTCGAGATACCTACAAGTCTGCCCAGCTGCCTCAAGGCAGGATCAGCTATAATTACGTTGTTACTGACATGTGTTTTTTCAGCCTGTTTTTGAAAACCTCTGGTGGTGGAGGGTCCATAACCTCCCTAGGCACTACAGCATTATACCACGTTAGTATAACTGTAACATTGTTCCTGACCTGATTCACAGGCACTTACCTGAAGTGCCCCGAACTTGCCTTTCTTAACATGTCCTCTTAAGAGGGCGCATGGATGCTCTTTTGATAGAGATAAGGTAAAGGGAGGCACAGAAAGAAAGGATTCCATTTACTGAAGTACCAGATAAAGCACTGGGCAATCAAATTGTTCTGTTCTCTTCCAGTCATGTTCTGAATTAACTCTGATGCCTGCCTGTTTGTTCCTTTCAACAGGTATTATCCATGCAGCAGAAGAGAAGGACTGGAAAACAGCCTATTCATATTTTTATGAGGCGTTTGAGGGATATGATTCAATTGACAACCCAAAAGCCATCACTGCGCTGAAATACATGTTGCTGTGCAAAATCATGCTGAACATGTACGTGGCAAATAGTTCTGCAAAGAACACTTCCTTCATTTAAATGGGAAAGGCTTTTTGTTTATAAGACTCAAAACTAATGAAAACTCAAGTGGAAAAGCTTCCTGTTTGTCTCTCTGACCTAATCAACGCTTCTGATAAAATGTTACTTGAGTTGTAGTAATTTGCTATTGGGAGTTTTTGAGGTATACTTAGATTTAAGCTGACCATGTTGTTGAATAAATGCTCTCTTCCCTTCCCTCCCCTCCCTAGCCCAGAAGATGTGCAAGCATTAGTGAGTGGAAAGCTTGCTCTGCGGTATGCAGGAAGACAGGTATAGAAACTTAATCATTTCTATCTTCCTATTATTTCTGAGAAAATTGTGCTGTTATTTTTGTCAAATACTTTGGTCTTTTCATACCAAAATACCCTTCACTTCTGAGTGTCCTGAACGAGATCCAGAACTGATTAAACTACCATACATAATTACCATAAGTCAGTTGCCTTCAAAGGGATTACAGTGACTTTCACCACTTGAGAATCTGGCCCGCTTAGTTCATTTTCTCTATTTTTCTCCTCCCTGCTTTCTTCATGAACTACTAAATACCTAATGCCATAAGGTACTCGTGTCTCAACCCTTGCCAACTGCTCTGCAGCCATGGATCTGATGCATTTAAATCCAGGTTATTCATTGTTTTTACTCATGTTGTAGCAAGTCCTGAGAATCCATTCATAGCAGTGTAGCTGAGCAGCTTGAGACCTAGATGGCTGTAAGGTGGAAGCCAAGCAGCTGGGGAGTTGTTAAATCAGCTGTTTATTCTAACATGTTAACTTGCCAGTCTGTGAATGCCGCCCCCATATTAAATCCAGGGATGCTTATATAAAGTACAGGGCCAAAAGCCAAGCATGCTGGGGTCTGAGCCAGGCTTACACACTGATGCCCTCAGTGGCTTTGGTCAGCCAGCTCTTTACTTTGACGCAGGAGCTAATACTCACCAACCTCACGGAGGACTGGGGAAGCTATTTAGTAGAGGAGGTCAGTGAGCATATGTGCGTAGAAAAGAGTGTGAGGTGGGGATATCCCCATGCTATCCCTGCTGGATCATGAAGGGCAGCCCTGGTCCTGCTTTGTACCCTTCCCAGAGTGGCAGCTGTGTTGGAGGCTGCTTTTCAGAGCATGAGGGCAGTGTACCATGGAGGAAGTCTCAGCTGTTCCCTGCATTGTCCTTCTGAGACAGCAGTGATCACAAGTTCCTGCAGCAGCTGTGGAGGCTGAGCTTAGGGAGCAGAGAGAAAGTGGGCAGCCTTGGGGACAGCTCAGTGGGAGAGATGATAGCAGAAGCCTGGGCCTTCTGTGCCATAGCCACTGGTTCATCCTGCTTGTCTCATGCACTTTCTCTCACCACTTGGAAACTGTTCTTCTAGTGGTGTTACTTTCTGTTTAGTATAAATATGGTAGTTTGGTTGTGGCAGAGTCTTTTGCTTTGTTTCAGCCACTGTGGGGTAGACAAGAAACATTTGCTGATGCTGTCCATGATAGGGTAACCATAGGACTTCTGCCCTGTTTCTGTTGCTCAGCAGAAGAAATGTGGCATGCTGAAGGGGAGAAACACAACTTAAGGGCTGAAAATGGCCATGTTCATTAAGCAAGTGCCAAAATGTGTGCTTTCCTTAAAGATGTATCAAGCTTGCTCCCAACCTGCAACCTGATGGAAACTGCAGCTGGTATTCTCAAACCTTGCAAAACTTGAGTTCTTTATTTCTGTGAAGCCAATTTCATGCTGTGTCCTGCAGCTGTTCCGCATGTTCTCCTTATTAGCAGCTGTTCTTACTCTGTGAGGAAGTAACCCTGACATGGCTTTGTAGCAAAAGGAATGTTCCCGTTTTGCTGCTTAAACACATTTTCAGTATACTGCACAGTTGGCACTGAGAGGAGAATCCAGAAAAGTAACCTACTCTCTTTCTCTGCAGACAGAAGCACTAAAATGTGTGGCACAGGCCAGTAAGAACCGATCGCTGGCAGATTTTGAAAAGGTGAGTCAGGAGACAGAAAATGGGGCCTGGCTGGATAAAACATTTTGTTTTGGGAAGTTGTAGGAGCTGCTACATCCCACAGCAGGAAACCATAAAAACATTCATAGAAAGCAACAGTGCATCAAGTAAATACCCCACAATAATCAGCCAGTTTGGTTTTCACAGCATGGGGAGTAATAGCTTGCTTGAAATGAGTTTTTTTTCTTTTTTTGGTGTGTTTTTTTTTTTCCCTCTGGAGAGGGAAGTCAGAAGCGCTTTCCTGTACTTGTGGTGCTGTTCACTGGGATGTGTATCTTCCTAAATTTTTTTCTTGCTTCAGCAAGAACAACACAGAGATAATGGAGAGTATTCCCTTGTCAGGGAACAATCCTGTCATGCTATCTCCTGAGTGTAAACCAGAGATTCTGGCTTGCTAAGCTCCAGCAGCGTAAAGATGAAAGGTGCTTGCTGCATGGTGCTTGAAAGGCTGTTAGGCTGTCATGACCTCCTGGCCTTTTAGCTAAGTTACGGGATTGAATTAACTACTGATACTTTGCTGGGCAGGGAGGAAAGACTATTTCATACTCAGGGGGCCTTGAGGACAGGAGACCTGTCACTACATGAATTATTTGTTCCCACTGTGTCTTCCGCAGGCTCTGACAGACTATAAGGTGGAGCTCAGGGATGACCCCATCATAAACACTCACTTGGCTAAGCTCTATGATAACTTACTGGAACAGAATCTGATCAGAGTCATTGAACCCTTCTCCAGAGTACAGGTAAATGTTTCCAGCAAGCACACTGACATGCTGGTACCTCTGTCCCCTGCTGTTGGTGGGTGAAGGACTTGTTCCCATGCAGAATACTTCTTACTCAGAGCTGCTCAGTGCTTCCAGAGCTCAGAGTTCATCATGTTCAGCTGAAAAATGATAAAGAGGGGGCTGAGGGGAACTTTGGAAGACCATGTTCGACAGTCATTGCCCTTTCCACCTGTTTCACTTACACTCACTGAAAGGTGGCCATGCTTTTAACTGAAGGTAACAATGTTAGCTTTTAAGGGCTCTGACAGGGTGTGGGTAAAGCTGCAATAACCCTGGAAAATAAATATTATTCCATGTTTCAGAGTGAAATGCCTTTAGGTGTCTAGTCCATCTTCAGTTAAAATTGGATTTGAAATCTGTAGGACATGAAGCCGCAAAGCAGAGAAAGCCATTGGAGATTTTTAGGCCAGAGCGTTTACAGGCCCTTGTGCTGTTCCATGGATGAGTCCCATACCTCAGTGTTGTGTGTCAAAAGTGCAGCTAAAGATTTACTTAATTCTATTGGTCTCTCTTATAGATTGAACACATATCCAGCCTCATCAAGCTCTCAAAGGTAAGAATATCACTAGAAATCAGTGGCATGTCTTAAGAGGGCAAAGGAATTGAGATCAAATGGCATTTGCCACCAGGAAATAAATGTAGGCTATTAAGTCTGACAGGTCACCTCCACAGCATTCCCAGGCAAATATCACTCTTGGGAACTTTAACACGGACGGTTTCCAGGAGGCATTGGACTGTTTTCCTCTGCACTAGTCTTTGCTGTAACATCACCTTCCTTTGTGGGTTTTACTCCCTCTGTTAGCACTTGCTTTTTACTGGGGGCAGATTTTTCCTCTGCTGTAGTAACAGCTCATGTTGTGACCAGCTAAGTCTTCCCCATTGACCTGCATTTAATCCTTGTGAGTGTGCCCAGAGGAATCTTTCTTAGACCCTGAAGATACAGCATCCAGCTAATCAGTTTGAAGTTTCATTAGGGGTGTGTATGTCACATTGACTGCTGTGATAACTGCTTTACAGATAATCCCAACTAGATTAAATTTTAGGGAAATCCATTGTAGACCCAGCCAGTTGCATCCTGAAGTGCTTTTGTCCTGTATTAGCATTAAGGCCAGAGGTTTGGAAGTGTACTGAGCTCGGCCTTTATGGTCAGTACATCATCTGTCCTCTTTTTCTCTTTGTGCAGTCTTTTCCTAGACTAGCCCTTAGTGTTTAACACGTACTTAATAGTTTGAGTAAAAGCTGCACTGCAGTTGTTCCTTAACTGCCGCTCTGTGTCCTCTGTCCAAAGAGCGGAAGTGGAGCTGACTGCTGTGGGGCCTTGCCTGGCACTGGGCAGGAGGTCAGCTCGGTATTGAGTGGCTTATATGACGCTTGGCCAACACTTGACTAAATACTTGCTGAACCAAGCTAAAATGCTCCAGATCCCGTAATGAGTAATGCCTGTGTGAAGTGACAGATACACAGTCTTTTGTGGAATGAGAGGGCAAGACATCCCGGTGTTCTCATCATTAAAAGCTGCTGCTTAATTTCCTATGTCATCTAAAGCATATGGTAGTATCAAAGCAGCATGCAAGGAGAGATCTGTCCTGACAACATGTTCAGTGATAAAATAGCTGCTTTTAAGCAGTGCTTATATCCTGCCAGGGCTGTTGAGGAGTGTGGAGTAGTAAGATTTGCTTTTCTTTATATAGTTCTGGGAGACTTTTAATTTTTCTGCTTCAATTTCAGGCCGAGGTAGAAAGGAAACTGTCACAGATGATCTTGGACAAGAAATTTCATGGTGAGTCTCTGCATCCTTCAGTCTCAACTGCCTTGCCACAAGGCCAGGTCTTGTGTAAGCAAGCTGTGGATAAACCCCGCTTTATCACTGCACCTTTGAATCCCAGGTGTCCTCCTTAGACTGCTCTGCTTTGGGTGAGAGACGGGCAGTTTAACAGGCACTATGGGAAGAGTAGTGAGTGGTGGGTTTATTTGTTACTCTATCTGTCATCATGAAGGCTGTTCTTATTGCTCTGTCTGCTATCATTAAGGTCAAGGCTTAATTTCTCACCAATCAGAAACTGCTGTAAATCCTTACTTGCTGTGACTACATCCAAGGACAGTTGTGAGACCCACTGGTGGGCTATCTAGCAAAGATATGCTCTTCTGCCTTGGAGCTTACTGGAGTATGTGGTCACCTTTCCCAGAAAATTTGTGTGAAGAGCATTTTGCCCATTGGCAGGGGGCACCCACACAGCACAATGGATTGATTTGGGTTTGTCTGGGATCACAGGAGGCTGCTTCTCTAACAAGCTCTGAAGGAAACAGCTCCGTTCTCGTTTACATTGTCCCTAGTGTTGATTTAGAAAGCCCTCTTCATCTAGCTGAGCAAGATGAATGGCCAAAAGAAGCATATTGGTTAGAGAATAGCTCAAAAATTACAGGACCCAGCTGCAGTGCCCATCTGGCACTGGGAAATAGTTTAATTATAAACTGGCTTTTGTTTGTTTGGTTAGGTTTTTTTGCCTTGCTCCAGTGTTGTGCTGAGCCATCCTGCTGGGTACAGAGGCCTCTAGGAGGAAGGTAGTTGTTAGGTAATGGAGAGGCATAAGCATCTCTGGGATGTCATATTGGGTATTGTCATCTTGGGCCCCTCTCCAGGATGGCTTTTGGTTTTTTTTCTGGGTAAGCTACCACTAATGGAGTCCAGACAAAAATCAGTCAGTCGGTGAAGTATAGCACATGAGCCTCTTCCAAACCCAACACAGCTGACCGTCCATTTGCATGTGATCTGTTGAGCGTTACCCTGGTGACCACAGCTTTGTGCCCACAGGCATCCTTGACCAAGGCGAGGGAGTCCTGATCATCTTCGATGAACCCCCCGTAGACAAAACTTATGAAGCTGCCCTCGAGACTATTCAGAATATGAGTAAAGTAGTGGATTCGCTCTACAACAAAGCCAAGAAGCTAACATAGGTGAGTGGAGGCAGGAGCCGGAGGTCGCAGCTGCTCCAGACCTATCGCTTCTCCCAGGCCAAGGTGCAGTTTGTGACCTTGAGGCTTGTTTTCTCTCCTCTTGATTGACATGGCTCTGTTTTCTTTTTGCAGAGTTGAATTTGCTAGCTGTCATTTGGAGAGTGTGTGTGACAGGAGAGTGAAACCTTTGGGAAAATGTTAGGAGACTTTTTTTTCTTTGTTCTACTTTTCGCTCGGAAAGTTTTTAAACTTCCTCATCCAGTGCATCTTGTATTCCATACGATGCGTGTTCCAGTTTCCATGTAATCTTTACTGGCCGAACTTTGTATCTGGGGGGGGAATATTGTTTAAACGAAGAGGGTATTCTAAATAAAAGGAAAAAGGCTTACACTACCTAAACATGTGCTTTCCACTTCCTGAGGGATGGCAGAGAGTTAAGCAGGGACAAAGTTTTGTTACCAGTAGGTGCCCAAAACAAGTTTGTTTCATCTCTCCCTCTGCTCTGAAATCTGAGACTTACTGACGGTGTATAAGCAGCCAAGTTTATTCCATTTGTACTGAACCAAAAAAACCCAAAATGTACAGACTGCTGGTTTATTTTTAAATCTTAAAGGCCTCTGATCCCCTTGAAAGCAGCTCCACAATGATTTTCTGAAGGCTTTCGCACCCAAGGCACCTGCTTCAGAATTGTCATTGTGTTGCGCTAGCCCAGAGCCACCCTGCGCAGCCAAAAATCTCAAGATGGCTGCAGCCACTGTCTAGACCATTAGGCCAGTTTCTAATAAAGGGAACAGCGCAGGTTTCCCCTGGAGGCCTGTATTGCATGCTATTGTTTTAAAATAGACTAGATTTTAAATGTTTTATCCCTCCCCCCCACCTGCACTGGTAGGAAGAACAGGTGAGCAGGCGTTCCCTGAGTTCTCGCCTCCCTGCGGGAGCCAAACCTTGTCCGGTGGGGAGGCGAGCCGCTGCCCCGGGCGCTGATCAGACTGTCATTATTTACCTCTGCTGTGTTAGTGTTTGGTTTTTTTTTTTTTTTTTTTTTTAACATCTGATGTGAGACAGCTTGGCCCTTCTGGAATAACCTAGTGCAGCACTCGCTGGGGAGCTTCCTCATTACTGTTCCAAAGTCATATATGTGGGGGATGGAGCACGGTGTATTCCAGCATGTTTCATTTTATGGTGAGGTTACTAGCTAGGTTTTAATGCCATTTGGGCAGTGTAAGCTTCTGCATCTCTGTCCTGCTAATCTTTTTTTTTTTCCTTTCCCCTCTGTCTCTCTTTCTCTCTCTCCCTCGCCATGTCTTTCTTACAAAATTTATATTTTGTAAAAGGGTTCTGTTTTATCAGGAAATATTTTGCCTTCACACTGAATCTTAGACTGGCTGATTCTTCTGCTTTCTGTTCACATTTTAACCTCTCCAACATTTTATTTTATTTTACTTTAACTTCCATCTCATCCAGTCAGTCACTGTTTGGGTTTTTGGCACCATCAATATCAAATGTACAAACGGTTCTTGCTAACCAACACCAGGTATATCTGATGTTCAGATGAGTTCCAATAAAATAATTTTTTTTTCAAAAATCTGTCTCCTGTCTTCAGCTGCCGAGGCAGATCACGGGCACGTTTGGTGCAATTTCTCCCTTTGCTTAGGGAAGGATGGATTGCAACACAAGCTGCACGCCTGGCCGGAGCTTGTGAAAGCATCATCGTCAATGGTGATGTTTCTGAGACAGGGAGTGTGAGGGACCATGTTTTAAGCAGCATCACTAAGGGTTTATGGATTGTAAGCAGTTCCTGGCTCAGCAAGTTTGAGTTCTACCAAATGAAGTTGTGTAATTATTACCATTATTATTTTGATGGTGAAAAATGAATTACGTCTGACCTCTTGCACCTCTAGCCTTGAAAATACCCTGATGCTGTACTGGAGTCTCACATTGTGTACAGCACCATGCATAGATTCCTCCTAAGGCTAGACAGGATATTTCAGATGTAGTTGAACTGAGACAACATTTTTAATATTCATGTTTGAAACTTGTGTTTCTCGGACACCAGCTGGTCAAGGTGGTGCAGGTCTTTTGGAAAGAAACGTGGCCTCAGAGGCAGAAAAATGTGAGGGACTTAGCTCCTCCTCTTATGCACGGCTTGGACTTTCTAGTTTCCTTAATAGTTTTTTTTGTACTATAAACAGCTTTAAAGATATTTCCTAAAAGCAGCTCTTGCCAGTTCACTGTAATGCCACTTAAGTGGCATTTTCCCTGGTGATGCTTATCTGTGGCCATGCTTTGCTGATTTAGGTTGCTAATTGAAGGTGAATGAGGGGAAATCCATTCACAGAAGCAGGGCTGAAGCCCGTGTGTGCAGTGGTGATGGTCGCACGCAAGGTGCTGGGGGGGAGCGAGGTGGAGACGGCCGTGAAGTCCTGTGTGTCCTTGGTGAAAACAGTGTCCAGCTCCAGCTGTCGTCCCTCAAAGGGGACAGAATTGGTCCTGACCCAGCGGATGACGACACGGGGAGCAGACAAACCCCTGTGCCAGAGGCAGAGGAGACCTGACCAGGAGCGGAGGATGATGCCGGCTCGGAGGCAGCTGGGCTGCCTTGTGTGGGGTCAAGGAGGTTTAATTGCATGTTAGTTATTCAAACCGCCTGTGGAAAGCCGGGATTTTCTGAGGCGTCTGAGCGCCTGCCTCCCACCTCCAAGTTTATTAAAATTAGGGCCAAAAAAGCTCAAACGGTAGGGCTTGTTGTTAAACCCTTTTGGCTTAAACTTCAAAAGGCTTAAGTTAAAAAGCAGGCTTTTGCACAAAGGCAAGTTTTATGCTGCTTGTGTCCGTGTAATATTTTTAATGGACAAAGGGACTTCTCAGTAATGGCAGTACTGCTTGGGCTGGACTTTCACCGTCCCTTTCACATCATTACCTGGAAAAGCCTCTAAAGCTGTTTGTAAAGGATGTATGTTTGGGCTTTTAAAGGATGGTCAGCTCCTGCGCTGGGCTGGTGGCACCTTGAAGGACGTTTTTGGGTGCGTTGGGACAGGTCTGTCCTCACAGCGCTGGTATCGTGGGTTGGTTCTGAGCTGCCCTGTAACTGGGAGTGGGACATGTGGGGACAGGCGCATTTTCAGGCTGTGCTCTGTTCCAAACTACTCTGTCCCACTGCTGAGCATCGGCTTCTCGGAGCTCACGGTGGTAAGAAGCTGGCTGCCCTGCCTTGGGAGGGGGGACAAGGGCCATGCTGGAAAATTCTCCCCTGGTTTTTGCTGTGTCTACACCCCAACCTGCCCGGCCGGGAGTGCCGGGCCGAGCACCACGCTGACCCTGTCGGAAGCGGCAGCTTTGGCAGAGCTTTGCCCCAAAGTGAGATTATTTTTTTTTCTTTACCTTCCAGGTGCTTTAAACCCCAAGCGTGCGGCCGGCTGTCAGCCGAAGCTCCTGCGTGGCCGTGGCCTTGCCTTGGGACGGCGGCTTCGGGGCCGGCTGGCCCTTACCAGGGTCCCCCCCTGCTGCCCTCTGGGTCATTGGTCCCGGGGCACGGGGGGCTGCCCTTGTGCCCCAGTGAAACGGGGGGTTTTGGGCGGGGTTTGACGGGAGGGGGACGGGCAGCCGCGGGCCTGGGACGGTGCTGGCGCTCGGGAGTACCGGCGAGCCCGGTTTCGGTCGTCTGCCACCCCGAGTAGTGCGGGGTCGGGGTCAGACCTCCCTCCCCGTTTCGTTGCCAGCCGCAGCACCGGGGGGAAGACGTGGCAGCCGGGGACCGCCCTGCTCACCGGGGCCGGAGCCCAGCGGCGTCAGCCGCCGGGGCCGGTAGGGGCCGGCCGGCCTTTGCGTGTCGCTGCAGGTTGCGCAAAGCGGGCCGGGCCCCGGCGGCCTCGGGGCTTCTCCCGGAGCCGCAGCGGGAGCCGCTCCCGTGGCCGCGGCCGGGCCCTGCGGGACAGGGCAGCCCCCGCTCCGGCGGTGGCTTTACCCGGGAGCCTCCCGGGCGGGGTGTTAGTTCTAATCTGGGGGGAGGGGTGTTGTGGTTTTGGTTTGGGGTTTGTTTGTTTTTTTTACTGTCTTCTCTTGGGCATTTTAGTTTTGCCCCCGCCCGGCAGCACCGGGGCGGCCCCTCCCCG
>JANZLQ010000086.1:40297945-40330666 GCA_026212715.1 Elanus axillaris | reverse complement strand
CGCCCCCCCGGTATTTATTTTCTTTGAAGAGACTCGAATTTCCCGAGCGGGTCTGGGTTAAGGGAAATAACCGCTACTGTATCATGACATCAATGTGAAATGTCTTGTTCCCATCGTGCACTGATCATGAGTATTGTGTAAAGGATCTACTTGAGTGTGCAAGCAAGGAAAGAATCTACATGCTGCTATATGAATACTTTTAGAACAAAAAAAAAAACACAAAAAAACAAAAACTACTAACCTACGGGGGGGGGGGAAGAAAAAAAAACCCCTTCTTTATTCTTTCATTGTTGCTTTTACAGTGGTATTGCGCATGCAAACAGGAGCATTTTGTGTCTTCAAAAAAAAAAAAGAAAAAACAGATAAAAAAATAATAATCAAAAGAAAAACCTTAACAAGAGATGGCTGTAAAAATTACACCCATGCACAAAGACCTGACACCACCCCGATACCGCAGTCTTGAGCTGGTATTCCCTTATCAGGCCTGGGGACTGATAAGTTATTTTTTGTTGTTGTTTTTTTTTTTTTTTTAATATTTTTTTTTCCTCCGTGTGCACAGTTCTAGTTTAGTTCTGGTCCATCGGGCGTTAAACTTGCAGACGAGAGGGAGAAATAACGTGCCATTTATTTTTATTTTTTATTTTTCACTTGAAGCTCTTCATCGCTGTACATTGGACCCTGCTAATGATACATGTGTACGTACGTTTTTTTAGTGCAATCTCTTCTGTAGATCTTTGTTGACCAAATTGGTGGGTATTGTTACCTATTAATTTATATTTGTCTCATTTTGTATGTATGTGTATAGTGTGTTTGTAAGTATGTGTGGTTTATAACCTGACCGACTGTGTCATGGGGCTCAGTGTGCCTGTAATTTAATCCCCTCCCCTTATTTTTATTTATTTTTGTACTGTGCTGATTAAATAAAAATGCACTGACCATCCATTACACAGCAGCGGTTCGTGGTGGAGTCTTTTCTGCAATCCCACACCCTCGACGCCCCCTTAGCGGCGCCGGGAAATTGGATTTGCTTTGACGAAAGAGGGGTTTAACGCAGCCGCGGTTTTAATCGTGTTACTGGTGCTGGGGTCACCCCTTCGCTGGGGGCTGGCCGAGGTGCTGGGAGAGCAGCGGGGCGAGGAGGAGCATCCAGCACACGAGAGGTGAAAAATCGGGTTATTGGGACGCCAAAACTCCACTTTCCATCCATGCCCCATCTTTCCCGAGCCACCCTGCTGGGCAGAAACTGGCACTGTCATAGTGGGATGCAACTAATTGTTTTGGTTTTTTTTATTTATTACAGTGAATTATGTAAACAAAACCCAGGTCCATTATAGTAGGGTTTTTTTTCTGCTCTTTTACACATTAAAATATCAGCAATTAAAAAAAAAAAAGTTCATTGCATTATCGCCCCAGGCTGAAAATCAAAATTCAATTTAGAAATAGTTAATTTATGGGAAAAAACAGGAATATATATATTCTCTATATATTTTTTTATATATATATATATATATAAAACCAGAGCAGGAACAGATAATATATTTTATAAAGACACATTTCATCACATACAATATTGCCATCTCATAGTATTAGAAATTTCTTAAACCTGCGAGTTATGGGCGTCCATCATGATTTGATACAACCATTTCGTTGGAGGGATAGTGTATAAAAGTGCTGATTAAATCTCTTACCACTACTTTGCCTACAGATTAGTGTTACTGGTGTGGGGGGGAACATTTGGACTAGTAGATATAAAAAGCGAGAAGTGCAAATAGAAAGGCACAGCAATGATGAGGATTTTCCTTCTGATGCTTCCCTGGGAGGATGCAAACAAGGAGCCGGGGTGTCCCATGGCTTAAGTGTTGGCGTTGCTCCCACTGAGAAGCTGATGCTGGGATTAAATGAGGAGGTGGAGGGGCCTCGGTGCTCCTGAGCTGCTCGTGTGCATGTGCTTGGCAAGGTTAGGAGCTGGTGTGTGGGTGGGACGTTGCCTCCAGGCTCCTGAAGGCCCCAGTGGTGGTGGGTGACTTGTGTTGGCCAACATCTGGAAGAGCTTCTTCCCAAGGACTCGGGGCAGACCTGATGCGCAGAGCCCTCCAGCGCAGGAGCCCGCCGGGCATCCCAGAGCTGCTTACCAGGAGCAAGCGCCGGTGGCCGGGATGCTGGCGGGGGGCTGGTGCAAGGCCAGGGACCATGTGAATGGGAGGGCTCTGGCGTGGGGCCTCCCCGGCAAAGCGCACAGGAGGGATTAAGCTTGTCCTACTTAAATACAGAGCTAGAGCTTCTCTACACTCAAGGTACCCCTTAACCTTGGGTCTCGGTGGCAGTGGTCAGGTAGAAACGCTGCAGCGACCTGTCCCTACACTCCATGTCCATGGCATAGCTTTGGGAAGCCTTTCATTAACAGGTCATTAGGTGAAGAGCCTTCTCCAGGCTTTCCAATTCCTAGAATGCTCAATTAAACGTGCTCCCTGTTCGCCAGCTGGGCTGGAGGCAGGTGGCCCCCAAGCTGGGGTCACCGCGCAGAATCCCCCTGCATCCAATGGGCTGGAAATCCTGACCTGACCAGCAGTGCCAGGACTCGGTACGTACAATCCCAACAGCCCTGCAACATCACACGGCCTCCTCCACTCAAAAACCGCAGCAGCAGCCCGCTATGCAGTGGAAATAAAAAGCTTGTTAGTGTATACAGCCCTCCTGTAAAGACCAAGCTCAAGGTTATCTGAGCTGGGCGGACGTGGGTCCCACACAGTGGGGAAACGTGATGCCACCAGACAAGCCAAGGTGATGCACAACGCCCCAACATCCAACACCTGCAGCTAGGAAAACCCAGGAAAACTCTTCAAAGGGAACAGCCTGGATGTTTGCAGTCGGGTTTGTGCTGCTGCCCCTCGCCTGGCGCGGACGGACGTGCCTGGAGTTGAGTGTTAAATAGTGCAAAGCGAGGGAGCCGTGGCCTCGGCCCCCCCTGAGCTCCACGTGTTTCTAGAATAACCCACCTGCAGCAGGGCCTTTAGCTCTCCCTGAACCTCAGTGCTGGGACTAACACGTGGATCATATAAAAATTCAAGCAAGGCCACTTGGTCCAAATGGGAGCCCAGCGGATGTTAGGTCACTGGAGAGGGTAATTAAGGCAAAAGCAATGTAGGATTGAAAAAAATAAAACCTCTGCACTGTGAATCCCACTATCCTTTCTGCTGGTGGACCTGTCTCCAAGCAAGGTGCCTTGATGAGTTAATGAACTCCAGGTAGGAAAGCAGCAAGTCTAGAGGTGCGTCTCCACGTACCATCCCAACTCTGTGCATGCTGGCAGGGCTGGAAGAGCACGGAATGTCTCCCTGGCATGGGAAGCCAGGCCTCCTCTCCAAACCTGGCTCCGGTTCCATCAGGATTTGGTCTTACAGAACCAGACTCCCTGAGCCGGGTATCTTTGGTTCCTCTGGTGGAGGCTGCATAATATTGCAAAAAATGACACAAAAAGGAAACATAGAAGGGAATATTGGAAAGGGTTTAAGAAATCATTGTGGGAAAGGGAGAAAAAGGTGTAAGTACCTATAAATGCTTTTTTTGGACTAATTCAGAAGCACTTTCCTGATATCCTGGCCCGTTTTGTAAGATGGATACAGGTCACTGGCTATTTCAAGCCTTCGTTGCATGTGGTAGTAAAACCCTCTCCTGAATTTGGGTTTGCTAAACCTCTAGCTTTAGAGATCTTTTTAGGCGCATGACCAAGTCACAGCTGAGCATCTCTAAATTAATCCCCTTGAAAAGTCCAAGGCACCGGAAAGGTGATCAAAGCCCCAGTCCGTCTTTCCTCTGCTCCCTCTCTCTCTGGGCTCGCTGCACCAAGCGGAGGGGGATGCTAATTCCCCGGCACACAGAGGATAAAACCGGAACGATGCTTGGTGAAGTCCGGTTGGGATTGGTTAATCTTGGTTTCCACAGAGACGGTGCATTTCCGCCCGTGCAGGCTGCACTGGACCGGGTTGGTGACGCTGACTTGCAGAGCGCGTTTCTCACTGCAAAGGGAAAAGGGAAAAGAAGAGTCAGGCAGGAGGGATGGGATGTTATTACCGTTGCTCAGACCTCAGTGCAAGGCAGGCAGAGGTGGTTTTGGGTCAGGCAGCAAGCCGAGCACACCATGTTATGCCAAGCCAAAGCTCTAAACCCAGCTTTCAGGCTTGGTTGATCCCTGCTTCTGCATGTGAAGGTCTCCCATGCAGGGAGACGTGCACCCAGGGACTTTGGCATCGGGATCAGTGCTGATGGGGGAATATCGCTTCATGGGCAAAGCAAAGGCCAGGTTGCAAAAGTCTTGGGGTCTGCTGCCAGCTCGGCCACCCACTCACCAAATGACCTCGCGAGCAGTCACTCCTATCTCTATCATTACAGCAAGGATGATGACATCCCTTGTTCTGAGCTCAGAGGTTAAAAGAACAGAATGAAATAGCTAAAACAATCACAGGTAGGGTTGTTTGGTTTTTTTAATTCCGTCTCTTAATTCCGATGGGCTGGGACAAAACTGTGTCACTGCAAACCATTCCCCAGCTTTTTAACCCTTTAACTTTGCTTTGGTGTTAAAAATTATTCTCACAAGTGAAATTGGGAGCTTCTGCCACCCAAATTGGTTTTTCCTTGGCTGTTTGGGTCACTGCCAGCAGGTGACATCAGGACAGCATGGCCAGATGGCTGTCCATCTCTGCTCTCGCTGAGACAGGGTCAGGGATGACTGGCAAGGATGTTCCCCTTTGCTAAAGGCCATAAAAGCCACTATTCTGTATCACAAATTACTTTCCTTGTACCATGAGGAGAAATGCCTGACTGCTCCCTTGGGCTGGGGATGGAGACGCGAGTGCAGCCAAGCTGATGCACGAGCTCCAGTCATGAGCTCTTTGGACCATCAAAGAGTGGGTGTCATCAAGGCAGAGGAGCGAATTAGCAGGAGAAACACCTGCAGCAGATCTGTCCCCCCGAGCCACTGCTAGCCTGGGGAAGCAGGGAAGAGATGTACTGGGACTTGGCCTTTGGGAAATCTCTCCTGTGACCCACACTTCAAATTCCTGAATTTCCAGCATTTCTTAGTATAATATTGAGTGGTTTAAAGACTCAGTGGCATCAACTCCACTGTCTCTCTCAATGCTTTAAATCACGGAAGAGGATGTGCTGGGTTTCTGTTCTGCTCCGTTTAGCTTTCAGATCCGACGTCTTGCCTTGCTTGACCTGTTACAGATTTTTCACTGACACAGCCTAAGTTCTTCATGCAGCACAGGCTTAGTTTTTACTTCATTAACACAGACTGTTCAAGACATGTCACATCCCATAAGCCACATTTTTACCCAAATAATTAAGATGTTCACCGCTTCCATAAAAATGAATGGTTGGTTGGTTGGAGGGGTACTGGCAGGGCAGCAGCACACAAAGCCCTCACGTTGTCCCAGGTATTAAATACTTATTTACTCTTACCTCAGTGAGTTGAGGCTAAAATCCCTGCTTAATTTGCTATTTTTACCGTGTCTTAGCAGAACAAGCTGCATACGCAGAGGAGCCTCTCGGAGATTCCTGACGCCATGTGCTTGGAGAGCAGGTTTAGCACCAAGTGCCCGTAACAAGGATAAATGCTAACGACTTTTCTTCTCCTCTCCCACAGCCCTCATCAAATTATAGGTAAGAAGATCGAGGGTCTGTTGCTGTTTAGAGTCAAGCTCTCTTGACCCTTTTGCATAGTGATAAGGAGCTCAAACCAGCAGAGAAGTGTCATTAACCTGGATTTTGACCACAGGCAGGACCCAAGCCTGGAAATCAGAAGGTCTTTGATGTATTTATTTTGAGCCCTATGGCTGTGGGACCTTAAGCAAGAAGCTGAATCTCTCTAGGTCCAAGCTCCTGCTGGAATGAGGAGATCAAGTAAACACATGTCTACATTCCAAGCTCCTGCTGGAATGAGGAGATCAAGTAAACACATGTCTACATGAAGCTAATGTTGTCCTGGAATAGCAGGCTCTGGAGAAGATGCTCTGATCTTCACTCTGCGTAACGTCTCCATTAAATAAGGACTTCACCTCCCCGACCATGTTTTCCAGATCCCACCATGACAGTACTCATTCCTGGTCACACATTGATCATGTGTTGCTTTTCGTCATGTGGGAAGAGGTTTCAGCCTCAAAACCTTTTGCTGGCGGAACAGGACAGCTCTTGAATGGCATCCAAAGAGCAATCCACATGGGGATTTGCAAGTCCACAGCAGGATTACAAATCCCATCCTTGGTCTTCCAAGGTAGGCAATGCAATGCTGAACCCTGCCGCCAGCTCCACAAGCAGCTCAATGTGCTGGGACCTTGAGTGCCTTGGATGTTGCTCCTGTGCTTGGTCAACTGCCAGCAAAGAAGAGGTCGGAGGAAATGTCAGTTTGGTTTCCAGTCCATCAGTCACATCAGCATCACACCTGTTAGTGTGGCAGCAAAAAGGGGAGATGACAGCTGCTGGCTGCCCTGGAGTAAGACGGTTTATTTATTGACTGAAAAGGAGAAAACAGCTGCCTGCATCTGTTGATAAACTGGATTAAAAAAAACCTTCCAAATCTCACTGCTACAATGAGATTTTACCGAGTAGCACAGCTGGGGAGATGCTTCCCCAGGTTTCTGCAGAATTTAGAACCCAAAGGAATTGAGTTTGATTGAGATGGTCCAGCATAATCCTGGAAATCCAATGAAGTCTTTCATAGACAAGGGCAACACACAGTGAAAATACCCTTTGGGGATCATTGGTGTGCTGTAAGACCCCAAGCAAGACACTGATGGCAGCGAAGTCAGAGACAAGTCCCACTTCCACTCAGACTTGGGCTAAAAACTGAGTTTTCATTGCATAATCCTGTCCCACCATGGTACTTTGCTCTTCCACCTCTCCATCTCAGTGAGATAATTCAGCCCGGAAAAGGTCGTTAAGGTGAAATTAAGGCAGAAGAAAGTTTGCACTATTAAATTTCAAGCTTGGAAACACACATCTATTCACCATCCATGCTTTAATTCCTTAAGTATTTCAATGGTTGCTACTATTTAAGGAACATTCAGGAATTTACTCATTACTTACAAATAATCTTCTGGCCTTCTGACAATTTAAAAGACCAACTGGGTTTCATATTAGAGGTGGAAGATCTTGTCATTTAAAGACTTAAGGGCAGAACTGAATGTATTTATGACTATTCTGTGGCTGAAGACACAGTCAGAGTGCAGAGAGCTAAAAGTGACATGCCCAAGGTTACAGAAAACAGTGTCATAATTAAGAGCTAAACCCAAGTTCTCCAACTTTCAAGATCTTTTAACCTCTGATGAGCAATCTGCCATGGCAGTCCAAATACCAGTCTCTTCTTTCCTCCTGTAGATCTACTTGATTCAAGGATCTTGCTTTGGTTCAGACCCAGTTTCTTATCAAGAGCAACGTCCAAGCTTGCCCATCTGTTAACAGGCAATGACTGCCTGCACGTTACATCCTCAAAAGACAGTTGGAAAGTTTTTACTGTCTGGAGAAGACCCCTGCCCTCATCCTTTTGCTTTCATCCCCCTTGTACTAATTGCATCCCAGCACCTCGTGGAGGTGCCATGTCTGCCAGTGGGAGAGCCCTGCCAAGCAGATCCAACAGCAGGATGGCCAGAAGCCTCCAGAGCTGTCACTAGATTGACCCTTACTACAGGCTGCATAGGAGAACTTGTTCCAGACATCAGCCTCTATTTTAGTAAACCCTTTAAGAGGCTTCCGAGACACTTTTGCCATCTCTCTTGTACAGACGCCTGTTTAGGAGACCATCTACAAGATGTCAGAGCTCATGTAGGTACCAAGTACAGCTCTGCCCGAGACCAGTCCCATCTGATGGCAGCTTTGGCTCTTCACCAAGCCCCAACGTAACCTGCACACGGATGGAAGTCAAGTCAATTAGCACAAAATGACAGACACTGCTGCTGGGCATCTTCTGGGAAATAAAATTACTTATTTTTAACAACGATTCCAGTAGAAGAGACAGCGAGATGCAAGCGCTGGCTGAGACTCTGCCAGAGAAAAAATGCCAACCCCCAGCATCCAGGCATGAATCTGCATGCAAAATATACAAGAAAAAAAAAAAAGAGCTTTCACGGGAAAGTCAGGATCAACCCTAGCACTGCTCCAGTCCTGCCGGGGAACCACATAGTAATTTCTGTATATAATAAACCACATGATAAGTTTTGCATATAATAAACACAAGGTGTTGGTGTTTTCTGAAAACACGGGTCTTTTTCTATAACTGCAAACAATAGTTTTGGGTGGAAACAGCCTCTCTCGACATCCTGGTGGTACAAGCCACAGCCACTGATCTCAGCTGGTTGTGTGGGCTGGGGCTTCTCTTTGCTCTTTGGATTTCATGGCTCAGTGAGCTCTGCAGGACTGGGTGACTTCTCTTCCTTCATCTGCTCCAAACCATCATAGCATGCAAACTGCCTCTATCAGCTCACTTCGCTCATCTATTGACTCGCACTCATTAGAGGAGTTAATGGCAAATAGTCAAGGCGATGGCTCTGGGTGGGAGCATGCGTGTGCAAAGCACCACAAGCATTGGATGAACAGGGTCTCTCTGTACGGGAAAACGACATCCTGGAGCAAGAGCATCATTAGAAATACAGCGCGAGCTGATCAGATGCCTGGGTAAACGCTGGCAAAAGGGAAACCAGCAGAGAAGAGATGACTCCAAGTGGAAGCAGACTACTGGCCCATGAAATATTAGAGTTTTGACTGAGCATTTAATCTAGGACCTCAGGGAAAACACAAGCCAAGTAGCGCATAAATGGCCACAGACATCTGTCAGCGCTGTTGATAATACAAAAACATCTATGTCGCCAATAAGCGGTGGGAAGCAAAATGGTGAAGGATAGGAGTGGAGAAAGATCAGAGGGAGTTTCCACAAAGACAAAGGTGTAGGCCTGGAAAGTTAAATAAATGTTAAACATACAAGGTGCTTAAGAGCAAACGCAGGTGACCTGGAATACCTTGCAAGGAGCTGTGATAGGCATGAAAATACAGCAAAACACTCGTTGATGAGATATTCGTTTATAGCTGTGAGCTCCATCAGGAAGCACAGTGGGCTGCAGACAGCCGGGAACATGCCGTGCCCAAGGACAGTGGTACTGGACCACGGTCTGAGGTGCTCCAGAGATGCAGCCCCATCACTCACAGGGCTAGGAAGGAACAGTTTATGCAGATTTTCCAGGATCTTTCAACGAGGTGCTGCCTGCCTATGGGTGCAGCTAACGCAATCACAGAGCAGGGAGTAAGTTCTTTTTAGGAAGCAAAAGTTGGGTAGAAGATGGCAAAGCCAAGTACAGCAAGCGCCTGATTTTCGTAACAACAAACCAGAGGGATTTAAATGAGGCTAAGCATGCAAGGCAGTGTGAAACGAGGGCTCAGGAGCAATAAACCAAATAGGATGTATTCCAGAGGGGATTTTTTTAAACGATCAAATCTTTCTAGAGTTTAGATCAAGGTCTCTTTCTGGAAAGACAGGCATCACTGTGGACTACTTGGTTAAGGCTTCAAGAGAGTGTGCAGCTGTAAACAAGATGTTAGGAAGCATTAGAAGCAGGATGAAGAAGACTGAAAAAAATTGTAACACCTTATATAAGTCAGTGCTGCAGTCTCATCTGGATACCGGCTGCAGGCTTTGAGGGGGTTCAGCATTGAAAAAAATATAAAAAGGCTCACAGATGAAGGGAGGCTATAAAAAAGAAACCAAAAAAGCTATATTCTGCATGAAGAAAATACATAAGAAGCGGAGAGAGAAACTAGAGAGGTCTAAAAAAAGGCAGCTTTCAAGGCTCTGCTTCCTAACAACAGCCAGAGACAAACAGTAATATTGAGAATTTCAAGGTGGGTTAAAATGGCTTTCCAGGCAATGTATACTCTCACTGCTGTGGATCACTCCAGGCTGTGGTGCTCACTGCTACTGGGTGGCACAGAGGTGAGAAAAAAAATGAGCAGGGTCTAAAATGACATTGGCTATATCATAGATAATAAACATTTATATATCTGAGTTACAACAGGTGTCATTTTTGGAAAAGATAAGTCCCTTCTTCATGAGCGTTTAAAGCACTCTGGCTGTGCAGGCTGCATATTTGGCAGGGGAGGTATGGGGGAAAAATATCTTGTCAGACCACTTGTGGTTTTTTGCAACTTGCGGGACAATGATACTGGGGATATTAGGGCTCAAAGGAAAAGCTATAGTTCTCACTGTGAAAATTAAACCCACAATAGCTTAAACAGAGACCAAAATAGGAACATCTAGTTTCTCAACATGTACAAGCATGAAACCTGCACCAAAACTTCATGTGCATTTTGTGTCACCCTGGCTGTAACCTCTCAGCTTTACACAAGCACCGCATGGGGAGAGCCGCTCTGTGTGCAGCACCGGCACAGTCCACGCCATCGTCAGCCGGCTGCGAACAGAATCATCCCCTGCTTTGGGAATCTGGGGCAAGTGCAATCCCTGGGGACCCACAGCATGAAGGGCATCACATGTAAATAATCCTGGGAGGATATTTCATTCCAAGGAGAGAGATGTCCTGCTGCAAATATTCAGAGCCTGCAGGCTGCCGGCGCTCCAGCATGCTTCATCTTCTCTGTTCTCCCGCTGCCTCTCGGGGGGGCAGTAAGATTTGAAGTGTGCACAGCTTCAAAGCACCAGGTCCCACTTCCAGAAGAGATTTACACACTTGGAGCATAAATTTCCCTAAGTAAGACTCAGATGATTTTGACAGCATCACCCCTGTGACTCCTTGGCACACTTCATCCTTCTTTGCTCTGCCATCAGAGCAAGAAAACACCTTTTCTCATCCAGCTCTTATTAAAACACCCTGGCTCGTGTAGCTACAGGAGGTTAAAAGCAATGATTTACTATCCTGTGTACCCAAGAAAATAATTTAATGTCCTCTTTGCCTCCTTGTGCTGGCTGCTGGACTGTATTAGCACTACCGAAGGAAATCCCCCTCCGTCCAGCGGTCCCTTTTTAGTGCGGCCCTGAAGCTGCAGCTGGCAGCACTCTTCATCCCATGGGTTTGATTACCAACACCAAGAAGCCCAGTATGAGGAGATTAACCAGGACCCATTTTCGGGTGCAGATCATTCCTCTCTGCTCATAACTCAAGAGCAGCTGGATCAGCAGGGGATGAACATGCATGGTAGGTAGCATGCCGCTCATTCAGCATGTGCTGCACTACTCACACGTGCACCAAAGGGACACGACAACATCCTAAACCACAACGGGTTTTCAAAATCCGCTTTGTCAAGTCCTCTCTGAGGTCTTGCACAGCGAAAGCATGAGACAAACAGGATGTTTTCTCAAACCGTTACTTGCTTTTTAGAGACACAGCGTTGTTGGCATTGCGGAGCTCTTCTGTATCAGGTGGTCTTGGCTGAGATTAGATGTTAAGATAGATCAAAGCTATGGAAAAGACAGACTATGAAGAAGTCAAGACATGAATAAAGGAGATCTCAAGTCAGGATCAAAAGGCCTTCCATAGTTGAAGATCAGAACAAGTCCTTCAGGCATTTTAATGTCAAGAAAGGTCAGCTGAGTTAAACATGGCTCTGGCAGGTCCTTTCTCACTGTATGGTTTTTCAAAATTATCTGCAGTCAAGTGACACTTGATACTGTGAATATTGTTTTTCAGCCTTCAAAACCAGCAAATGTTTATGGCTTATTTCTAATACGGTTTTGTACCTTGTGGTCTATGTTCAGGCAAATCACCTCAGAAGCTGGAAGAAGTGGCTTTTCTAAAGCACTTTTTTAATCTGCAAGAGAAGGACCTGGCTACAAACTGCAATCCCATGTAGTTCCACTGAAAACTCAACCACTCCACTTAAAAAGTGGGTTTCAATCTTTTCTGGCTCAGACTTGCCTGTGTTTCATTTTTCTCTGCAGCTGACGCTGACATCTATTTACCAGCACAAACCACAGAGCTGCTCGCCTTCAGTTTTGGGAACTGTACAGTACCATGTATTACAACATCATGCTAGTGAGTTGCATCAGCAACTCTATTTTTGCCCTTTTAATGAGAAACAAGATTTGTTAATATCTGACACTACCAGTGAAAAGTGTTATATTTGCCCAATGGCACATAGCAAGGCAAAAGCTAAGTCAGCTATTAGTACTCCGGTCTGCTGGCGTCTGGCTGGTGCACCGAGATGGTTCCTTTTACTCATGTCTGAACCATAAAAGCCACTTTCCTAAGAAGACAGCAGCTGCCACAACACTGATGTGCTTTTTTCATGAAGTGTCTGCGGTAGATCCAGGTATATTCCTTCCCCTCTAGCTGAGGTGTAAACCTAGTCCATTAAATGTTTGGCTCATTCTTAAAATGCATTTATTCCTACTTGAACCCAAGGTCAGGTGGTCCCAGAGCAGTGCTGGTGAGCTGCGGTTCATTTTTCATTTATTTAGTAATTGGGGCATTTGTGCATCCATCCTCACTAGCCAGAGAGTGCTTTCCAGAAAGTCAGTGAGCTGTAAAATATTTCTGCCTCTTCAAGCAAACCCCTTTGGTTCATGTGTTTCTGGGCAAAGGAAGATCCCCAGGGTGATGAGGCAGGGGCTGCTCCTCCCCTCCCCTCTCCAGGGCTGTTCGCCTTCATTGGGAACTTGGAGTAACAGCCAGGTTTCAAAGAAAGACCCAAGCAGCTAAAATGGAGGTTAATAGGGGTCAGGTCCCACGCATACAACCTCACTACCCATGGGGACTGCATCCCAAAGCTCTTGTTTTATGGTGGGAAAGCCCTAAGAAGTGGTTTTGAGACATCACTGTGCAAGCACACTGCATGGTGTACCCTAACATCCCCTCTTCTCCACACCTGGGAAATTTGATCGAAATAAAAAGTGAATGTAATTATCTGGTCTCACATGAAATCTGAGAAAGGTTTAAAAAACTAATCAAAGCTTCACTGTTCAGCTAAACTGGGTCAAACGCTTGCCTGCTTGACTCCCAAACCCCAGCCCTAACATGACCACCGTCTCCAAGCTGAAAGTGCTGGACTTTGGGGTGGGAAAGATGCACTTTAGGCACCTAAGCTCAGCTATAAACCATACCCTGATCTTCTTACCACACTTGGGCTACTAATTAATCCCCCTCCCACCCACCTCAGCACAGGCATGCTGGCTGCAAATAGCAAGGCTTGGGCAGCACCGTCACCCTGCCCGCAGTGGGCATCGGGCTCCTGCAGCCATTGCTGATGCTCCCAGAGTTCTGCTTCTACTGAAGCTGAGAATTCATATGTACCCTTCAAACAGAGAAGTCTCATTCTTTTTTTCTCTCCTTGTGTCATCAGCATTCAATACCTGATGCAATTTATCCTTTATGAAGCACTCGCTAAAGCTGGTCAATGGTTTTCTGGATAAAAATGTGCCTTCACTTAGATAGGGTATTTCCCAGGAAATCTCATCAACAAAGCAGCTTTCAAAAAAAAAGGGGGGGGGGGCAGAAAAGCACACCCAGTGTGTTAAATATTTTATTTCCTCCAGCAGGCAAAATGAAAAATTTCTAGACCGCTGAGTGGGGGTGGAGAAGGCAGCTCCTAGCTACTGTGGGAGTGCCATGACAGCACCCACCTACCAGGGCTGTGCCTCAATAGACGGGTTATTGATCTAACACCCTAACAGCAGGCACCCCAACATGCCACATGCCCAGCTCGAGTGCTTGGTCTGCAGGGAACTGCCTACTCTAAAATCCACATACCACTCCCTGGTCCCTATGCAGTTTGATACCACAGGAATTAAATTCACTCCAGAATTCAATGTATTTTGCACTTTCTCTACAGCTAAAATTGTAAATCTTGCATCAAGTCTTCAGCATGCTGAAGACTTACAGAGCAGCAATATGCAACTGTGTTTTGGAGGAAAGTAAAAGGATGGGGAGAGCTAGGCATGAGACGTGGGGTTTGTGGTACCCGCTGACGTGGGAGTGCGGTGGCAGAAGAGAAGGTGCTTGCATCATTTCCATCCTCTCAAATCAGCAACAACACAAGAAGAAGTGTCATCCAGGGCTAAGCCAGGAACACCTGCCTCTGCAAGGAGCGGAAACCAGTTCTGGTGCAGAATCATGAAATGAATGATCTCGTTAGGTAAGAAATGATTTCTACGGCTGTGTAACATCCTCACTGCCGTGGTCTGCCCTGTCTACATGTGCGGTTCTGGTGTGCTTTGCAGCTCAGTTTACATCCTACTTATTTTTGGATAAACAGAGGAATATAGTCTCTGAGGATGACGGTTACACACATTGTCTGGCGATGCATGCCCCTTGCCTTCATCTAGTCAAACCAACCCAGTTCTCAACATCAGCAGCTTTCTCAGGGTGCAGCACCAATATATAAACTACAGCTTCTTCTGAAGTCTCCAATTAGTCATATTTTCTCAGCTATTCTGAGTCCTGGCAAAGCTTTTGAGAGTCAGCTCTCATCCGGCTTTCTGCTTTAGTAGGAGCAAACGTGGCCACAAGACGCTGGAGTGTTACATATTTTATAAAAACCACTATGCCAAAAATATGATTCAAAGTCCTTGGCTGGAGACAGAGTAAAAGCAGAACATCGGCTCATTCACGGGGTTATGCCAAGAATCCTGCATTATAAATGCACCAGCACATAAATAAAATAAGACCACTTAGGAAGATGAGTACAGACTTGCCTCCCATTTAGGACATCACAGACCTTGATTCCCAGGCAGGCTGAGAAGCAGCAGAAGTCCTTCCTTACGTTTTCTTTTTGTTGTTGGTCCTTGCCCTCACCCAGCCAGTGGGCTGATTTCACTGGACCCGCATTTGCTGGGGTCTATGCAGCCCGCATTTGCAACATCCCTCCTGAAAAGATGCTCTTGGCCTGGTTAGCAGATGCTGAAAAAATTCTGCTGGCTGAATTTTTGAAGTTTAAGGAAGGAAGAAATTCTGAAAAAAAAATACTTCAAAGGGAATCTGGCACCTTTCAGTCATCTGGAATGTATTTATTCAACTCCTGCAAGAATGTGAGGTATAGGGAGCTGATGGCGAGGACGATAAGTATGGGATTATTCAACTGTTTACCACTCAAATCTACAAGGGGCAACAATTTTCTAGTATCAAACAGTGGTCAAAATAGCTGACAGGTGCATACATTGGAAAACGATGCCACAGCAAAGCGCCGCTGTCGCCCTGTCATATCCCTTCGATACAGACATAACCTATAGTCATCCCGATAGATAAGCAGCTCTGCTTTTCCCACTAGTACATGCAGGGTTGTGAATTAAACAGATACTTTTAGAGTCTGGTAGAGGTCTGAAGTCACAAAACTTGGGAAGCTGCCACTGAGCTTCATAGAGATCCCCTAAAATTTTTATTAAAATATCAAAAGTGTGCGTACATTTGAAGTTCTCTCCTCCTCTTGTGTTTTTCTTATTATTCTTCGAGATCGACCTGTGGAAGTGAAACTGCCAGGAATCCAGCACAGATAAGCAGGCAGGCAATTTGCTAAGGTGAAGCCACAAGCTCGGCTTCTGCCGTCACCGATGGCTGTAATGCCACCAGAGCTGCAGGAAACAAACGGATCCAGGGGCTGGCAGCCATGAGGATGACAGCACAAGGGCTCTCCTCACGCGGAGGGGCCATGATGTGGGGTTGCGTTGTCGCATCCCACCCACAGCTCCGTAAGCTTCGGTTTGATAACGCCTCCGCAGGACGGCCGTGCCGAGGACCCGGCTGTCATTGTCCCCAGCCGCCCTGGCTGCGCTCCCGCCCTGCAGCTCGTGAAATGCCGAGCTGCTGCGCAGGCAAACAGCTCAGCTCCATTATATTCTGCACACATCGCTGCTGAGCTCATTAAAGCCGGAGCTGGGAAGGTAAAGGGAGGGCTCTGACATCCCGGGGAACATCCACTGCCAGGTGCACTCGCTCAACACCACACCGCGGCTTCGGCACAGGCATAATTCACCCAGCTCCCTTTGAATGGCGTGTGACAGCTCATGTGAGCATGCAGGGAGGGGGTGATGGAGAAGGACTCCTTTTAGCACTACAGCTCTCTGTCACTATAGCAACCTGGATATTCATCATCCCATCTGATGCTTCATTTCTGCCAGCCAACCAGGGGCTGATGCAGAGCATTGAGAGATGGGTTCATTTACTGCCTCCTATGATTGCTGCTCGGTGCACCCCGGATAACCCCTGTATAAGCTAATTCTGCATGAATTTCCCTTTCTGATTTTTTTTAAAGTTTACTGGGGATGGTCCTGCTTACTGCTGCTGCAATAGCAGAAGCATTGGCGCAAAGGACTTTCAGGCATGGTGTCACCATGACCTACTTAGTGCAGGACGAGGTGACATCCTGTTAAATTGCCAGTAGCTTCCCGGTCCTCTGGACCACTCAGTCCGGTAGCAATGCTGAACTAATCTGACCCCAAAGGCAGATTTCTGACAATGAAGCAAGCACCTCTGGCCATCAGTATAACCTTGCTCTGTCAGCACAAGAGACGTCTCCCCTGCTCGGCTCTCTGACCTGGAACAGCTGTGCTTAATCCTGCCTATTTCCAGATCTGATCTGAAAACCTAGATTTTTCTCCTTTTCTAATAGAAAAGAGAGAAATTAGCTAAAGCTTCAGGGGATAGAAAAACGCCATAAAAAACCAGAGGTGTTATTGTGCTGTATTCTCCTGCAGCTTTTCTCCCAGAGAGAAGCAATGTTCCTGATCACCCTCCCAGTGTGAAGCAAGATTTTTATCACATAATGCCTGATAAAAGGTTGCACTTTCACGGGCAACCAGTGACACAGATGAGCATTTTCCCCAAATATTTAGGCAGGCAGTATCAGGACTATCCACCCTGCAACCACCAGCTCATTCCTGAAAGCTAAACCATGAATTTTTATCAAAGGCGAATACAGAGGCGTGGGGTGTGCTCAGGTTATCACGGCAGCGTTATGCCAGCAAGGAAGACGGCTCCTCCTCTCCCAGCATTCACACTGTGACATTTTAGCTGAGGAAGCTGAATCATCCTTCAATTAATGACAGGATTTAACCTGATGTTGAGGGTCTAGCTGAGGTCTCCCTCTTGTTAAAAATGCCTCTCTCTATGGCCAAAAGAAGAATTACTCCAACATAGTGATCTTTCAACCCCTTGGGTTTACACTGTGCCCCCTTGGGAGCCATTTGATGGGGAAGGATGTGGCAGCAGGGACATTGCAGGCAGCACAGTGTTTCCTTCAAACACATCGCCCTGCCAGGTGCCTCCCAAACTAAAGGCAGTTTAAAACACGTACTGGACCCTGCAGAACAAGGCAGGGAAGAATGATTAGGCAAAGGATGACGGACAGGAAGGGGAAGGGTAAGCAACAAGTCAGGGTGACTCAGGGCACAGACCTCTAGGTTGCTCCATCATCACATTCAGGTTTTAGCTTTTGAACCAGCTGCTACTTCCCTCTTATTTCCTGGGGCAAGAGCACACCCAGGGCCTTTCCAAGGAGCCTGAAGAGATAAAGCAAGTATGCCAGGCTTAAGAAGGGATTTTATATATGAGGGATGTTCAGAAGGTCAGAGGAAAGCTTAGGAGCAGATTGTATCAAGGTAGGTGCTACTGAAAAAAAACACTGTGAAGAGGCTGGGGTCTCAGGAACATGAGCCCAGATCACGGAGTGACTCAGCACATTTGTCTTTTTGGCTGCTAACATCCCTGTGGGCTAGCAGTGGAGTGCCCAGAGGTGGAGTGTATTTTAGGGTTGATGTTTGAACAGGTTTACCATGGTTCTCAGGATATCAGGGGCTGATGCACTTGTCTACACCAAAATTCCCCAGCAATGCTGGTTTTTTTAAGGTCCTGAGGAAATTTTGCTTCTGTTTCCCAGCACATGATGGCCAAAAGATGGGGATGGTTGGTCATTAAGAAGAATTTGGATTACAGAAAAGAGAAGACAAGAGCAATAATTGCAGCAGGCGATCATGAGGCGGACAAATTAAGGAGGAAGTGGGGGATTTCAGAAACAGCAGGAAGGAAGAAAGAGGATGGTTGGACTGTGCAGGTTGTGAGCAGCCTCTGTTCCTATAACATAGGGAAAAGTTGCTTTTACTGCCTCAAAAATTCCGTCCTGTAAAATTGTCCATGTGGGAAAGGCCAGCTAGAACCAGTACTGACATCACCTCTGTATCAGCATTACAGCATCCCAATGAAACGTTTTGGGTCTAATCAAATTTCAGGCATGATGAAAGTCATTACTGTTCCAGTCGAAAGCATCAGAGTGAATCAGGTTTGAAGACATGAAGCCTGGGGAGAACAAATGATGAGGCAGGTTTTGCAAGAAAGATTTTCCTTCCATTATGACACTTAAAAGTCATGAAACAAAGTCTTTCCAGTACTGCACAGTACCATGCAGGTACAAGAGGAATTTAATTCTGGACTCCTAATGTCCTCTCCAAGGACCAAGAGCAGTCAGATTAGCCTAAAACAATGTGACAGCCGACCTGCTTGGTATCAGCCACAGGCACTCCCTGCAACAAAGAACCGAGCTGAAAAATATCACCCTATGACTAATGATTAAAGGCAGCCTATTTCTCTACATTTCAAGCCAGATGATTCCTAAGAGCACTGAACTTTCACTAGGTTTCCTTAACATTATGGATTCATGATGCCCTGCAAGGCATCAAGGACGCTTCTTAGAACTGGGACTTAGGCTATACCAGGAAATCAATTTTTTACGTGATAGCAAAATGATGGGCAGGATTTTAAGTGGATCTTCTGTATTCAGAGAGGTTGGGTGGCCAATTCAGTTTTTATTATTTCAGGAGCATTTGCTGAGATGTTCCAGAGTGGTCTCAGTATCACTTCTGCAAAGTAAAGGGCTCTGAAGCTGCAATCCCAGAATAAAGACGCTGGCACTTCTGCTTCCCTTTGTTCTCTCGTCTTTATTCACTGATATATTAGCACAATTCACATAGGCAGGAAAAAAGGCAACTTGCTGTGAAGAGAGACAGCTATGTCTTATTTAACTACCTGACCTATTTCTGCTTTTCCTTTGCCCAACTTATTCAACAAGAAGTTTGGATTTGCAGAAACAGCTGAAATAACTGTTGGATCACGTGAAAAATACTCTTCCTTGTGGCAAAGCCAGCATGAAAAGCAGGTGCATAAACAAAAAGATTTTTACTTATAGAAATTAAAAGTTTGGAGGGGAAATGCACATTGGCAGGCTGACTCCCACTATATTCAGCATTTGCATATTCATTGCAACAACATATAATTTTCACTTCAGGGTATTACGTGACTCCACTGGAGGACGACACCTATGTAAACACAACGTGGACGTATACATTCAAGTGTCTATCATCAGCTCCCCCAGCCTGGAAACACAGAAAATCCCTACTGTCTGAAATTCAACTTCTCGCTCAGTAGGCAGGTTGATCTCATTTTGGAAATCACAGCCTATATCAATATCCCTGCCCTCTTAGATGGGCTTTTAAATGATCTCAGGAGCACATCGCACAGCTTTCGGCAAGGCGAGGCCCAGGGAAGGTGCAAGAGATGATTCAGACCAGAGAGAAGCGCTGGGGAGGGACAGCAGAGGGCTGAGTGACTGCTCGTGACCTGCCAGTGAGGCTGTCAGTGCCCTCCATCTCCCTGGAATAAAAACGGGTCTGTTCCCAAGCAGGCTTAGGATGCAAGCTTCAGAGCACAGACACGTTACTAGGCACAGTAAAATGCTTTTAATTACTGTCTGGCACAGTTTGCATTCTCAGCTGCAAAAGAATCGATCCTTCTTCCTATTTTTCCTTGCAGCGGAGGGTACAGTTTTTACTTAAATGCTATTTCTGTTGACGAGCCTCTTTCCTTCCCACCCCTGACCTGCTGCTTCATGTAGATTGGAACTAATGCCAAGGGCTGTAATTACTGGCAGTCACAGGCAGCACCACTGCAGCGACTCCAACAACGTCGCCATTATACCAAACAACTTGGGACCCTCCGTGCCTTTGGATTCAACCCTCTCCTTCGCAAATGCCCCAGAGGGATTCTGCAATGCACTGCCATGGTTGCAGGAAAATGGACCTGGTAACCTACAGGGTTTTATGCTCCTATATCAATTTATCCAAATACAGGCAAGTTTGGCAAAACAGAGTTATTCTAAGAATAAAACATGGCATGATATATCCCTAGGTTTCTAGTCTAAAACAGATACTAATCACTTCACAGGACTGTGGCAAGGATGAATAACTACAATCCCCAAGCCATGTCGAATGCTGTTTGGAGGTACCAAATGGTGGGAGGCTTACCATTATCATATCCATCTTTTAGTAGGCAGAATTACCAATATTTTATGCTTCTATATTTCAGAGTCTGTACTAGGAGAAATCAGCAGATTTACACATGGCACTGAGAAATTTGCTACATCAACCAAATGCCTACAAAGCTAAAGCCATTAACAAATCAAATATCTACAGCTCAAGCATTCAGTATTAATTTATTTTCCTGCAGTCATTCCAGCTGAGCAAAATATCTTCCCCCACCCCAGTTTCTAATCAGCTTCCATCCTCCTCTGGGCTTTACCAGAGTTAAATCTTTCACATTGCTCTCTGCGATAAATTGAAAAATTGAGCCACAAATGGGGAAAAATGAGTTGCAAAGCAAATGCTTCCATTAGTAATAGATTAACTCTTTGTTCCAAGGCTATCACATCATTTCAAGAGGCTTTCTATATGTTTTCTGAAGAGCCACTGCAGTGACAAGATAAGATGCCACCACTGTGAAATAATCTCTAGGAAAAGAATCATTCATCTAGTCTTGAAGGGTACGCCTGCACGTGAGCTAGCTGTAGACCTCAATGGTAGCACTACCAAAATGGCAAATTAATCCCTCGTCTCAAGACATAACTTGCATGAGGACTGTCTTACACTTATTTTAACACTTTCAAATACTTTCTGCTAACATCACAAACATGGAATATTCTTCAGTCTAATTTAAAAACTACATCTGAGGATCTTGTTTTTTTTCCAACATAAATTTTTTTTGTGAGTGACGAAGGTAGCTGCTGAGGGTTTTCAGAAATTGAGATAAACCCAATCTTTTTGCAAAACTGATCTGTTCTCAGTCTCATAAATCTCCCTTCCTGACTGCAATAGACTGAACTGGTCTTCTTTCCCTTCACAGTCCCAGAGCTTCTCTTTTCTAGCTCCAACAGCTCTATATGCAGAATATACTAATAGGAAAACAGCTGACAATATCCAAGGCATCCGTTAATACAACAGCTAGAAATAAGGAGAGAACAGCAGAATGATATAGCAGTCAGATCTCTTAATACACAAGTCACTGGACCACAGAGCTTGGAAACATGTTGTACACAAAACTAAAAACCCAACATGAAAAGCTAGAGGATCAAAAGAAGTTAGCGTAGGTGCAACCCCTCGGGAGAAAAGTGCTCATGCTCTCCCTGATCCCATCTGTCTTGGCGCAGATCCTGCTCTTATCGAGGTGATGCACTGAATGACATCCATATTATGCCAAGAGTTTGGTATTAAGCAATCTTCTCTATTGCTGGGTGAACTTCCACGGCTTGTGCAGTGCAAGCGATCAAGTTAGATGATTAGAAGGAGTCTGCCTGACCTTGAGATCAATGAAAGCCCTCCTTAAGTCATACAAGTTTCTCCAGGGATAAAATCCTGCCACAAACACAGAGAGCCAACAGGCTTATTCAGATCACTGAGAAACAGAGGTCATAGCAAAACTACTGCTGCCAAATTCAAGTGCAGCATCATATGACATCCAGCGTGAGTTACTTAGTGAGCAAGTCTGCAAAAAGCCTACCTGAAGAAGACCTGGCAGCTTATAAATCTACTTCTGTGGTTTCATGAGGCACTGCCTCGGCAGCCTTGCTTATATGCAGTGAGGTCAAGGTTGTGGCCTACCATTAGCATGCCCCGGTCCTGATGCTGAAAGGAGATAGAGACTCTTTTTAGACCAGCATTTCCCAAAGGTGATGATACTCACTTGACTCTCTTCTGGGTGTATGCATCTTCACATGATACTTACATTCAGGGAAGAGCTAGCTACCTTTAAATTGCTGCACATAATTATCTCCGAATCCCTGCAGCACAAGAGGGAAACAGCTGGAATTACTGGCTCCATGTGTAAACACTTGTGACCAGGAGAAAGCAAGCTGCTGACAGGTAATTAAGTGCTCCTTAGCTAGTGTAAACACTTAGGTCACTAATTGGAGCTGCTGCTTACTCTTTTGCTCTTTCTGTCCCTCCCACAAGGAACTGAGCTGCTGCCAGCAAAAAGTCAGCATAATACAGGCTTATTAATCTGCAGTTCTATACTCAGAAATAAAAAGTTTGCAATGATTTTTCATATCCTCCATGATCTCTGAGTTCTCTGAAACTGTGACCCACATGAGCTGCTGCAAGGATAAGACATGAGGTTTAGTCCTTGGAGAAGATGTGGTGATACAGGAGCAGGACCAAAGCCTCAGGACCCCAGAGAGTGTTACCTGGGGAATGATTTAGTTCCCATCATGTCAGGCTGCAGCCAGCATATACCCGCCTGCAAGTACTGCTACAACTTTCAAAGCTGCATTTTTTTAATGTTAATTAAATTAAAACCAAGTTCTGATTTTAACTTTATAAAGGTGGTCTTCACTGTGCACACAGGAAAAAGCTCCCCAGGCTGATGTAAGTACAATGCAATCCAGCACCCTCACTTTTTTGAAGGCACATCTATTAAACCCAAGCAGGGGCTACATTAACTTGCCCATTAAGCCCAATGCCCCGAAACACCAGATCAATCCAAGTGCAGCAAGTACTTCATATTCTCATGCCAAGCGGACAAGTCATACATCCAAACATTCACAGTTATTAGGATTAAGCGTTTGAAAACAAAGGTGTGAAGTGAGAGGAAGAAAAGGCTTACCCTGCGGATTTTGCTCTGCTCCTTGGGTAACCACTGACTAATTATTACATTTTCCCTTACACAGACAAACTGTATAACTGAACCCTAAACACTCTAGATCTGCTCCAGAGATAACTTCCACTTGAGATAAAGGAGCAAGTGGTAACAGGAGATGATTAACAGCCTAACATGGAAAGTTAACCGGCAACAGCTTGCCCGATGACTTACAAACTATTCTCCAGAGTACGCTGGAGTAGGAGCACGGAAGTCCAATGCTAGTTAGAACAGCTGTTAACAACAGTGTAACGAAGCACATTTAAGAGCTGTATTAAATTTCAAAGGCATTCTGGATGAAATTGGGCTGGGCAGCATGAGAGGCAGGGCTCCTGTTTCCATCTTTGCCAAAACCCCTTTCTGCCATCTCCTTAGATATAAGCACACTAGCCGCTTGCCTGCATGATGAAAAGTAGAAGACATCCAAAGAAATGATCAGAGGAAAGAGAAGGTAACCACTGGTTAACTTACACCCTGTCTAATCCCCAAAGTTTGACAGCCAGGCACACAGCTTCCTCCCAGCCCTCCCATTCACCAACAGAAGGCAGGACTAGAAAATATAATTTGTTCAAAGCCACAAGCAAACAAAGAAAAGCTCTTTGCATACACTGTAAGTTTAAAAGAAGCCAGTCGCTTTTTGGAACTGAAAAAATCCTGAAGCAGATAGGATAGTACTGTGGAATGGCACTAACCGCTGTCTCCAATTTGCAGCCCAGGACAGAAGAACACTCGAAACTGTCGCACAGTGCTCGGTTTTATATGGACCACAAGTTTCACTTTAGTTCCATTGTTATTTAACAGAATCTCAGAAGTACAGTAAGGATGCAATTAGTTTGTGTTGGCCTATTAGTTGCTATTTCCACTGCTGAAAGCATCCATGTACTCTTCCTATTACAGTGAGAGCCATCTTCCTATGCTCTCTCTTGGTCTGCTGCAAAATCCCCAACCTTTCCTGCTGACCAAGCATTCCCAGTCGACTTTGAGAGGAGAAATGGAGCCTCCTGTGCTGCAGACATTTACCTGGGGAGAAGCCGGAGAAACTTCAGAGCATCTCGTGTCACCTCTCCACTAGCACTCAGCTGCTCTGCATCCTCTTTCACAGAGGAAACCACAACCCAAACCCAGCCTCATTATAGACTTGTGCAGCCACAGACTCAGAGCTGGCTTGCATTTTGAAGAATTACACTATTTGGGTATGTTTCTCTACAGGAGGAACACTACAGATGTGTGATATTAACACCTGCTACTGCTTCTTACTGTATCTCAATCTGTTTTTTTCTTTCCAGGTTTATTTGACAAGGAAAAGCCAAAAGGCAAATGATGGGCTGCAGTTTGGCCATGAGCAGAATGACAGCTTTGAAAGGGATTTTCCAAAAACTCCACATTAGTTTCTATATGCAAAGGTCAGAGCAGGAAGGAAAAACCCTACAGTGATCCAGGACTTGTGATGAATCTAAAACACTCAACAGCACAATCCTGCTAGTACCTGTCTGTGCTACCCTGCTCTTTCAGGGCAGCAAGAAAGCCCATGATGTCTCTCCAGCTTTTTTCCACACATTTTTCATTCACTGGCTACAGATTATTCTTCCAGCTCTGGAGGATGAGCAGCTCCTGCAGCCCATCAATACTGTTCAGCTGTCCAGAAAAGCTGTTATCGACGAGACTGAGCCAGTCACCCGAGGTTGAATGTGCGCATTACCCGCTCCCCCATGTTCCCAGCTTCTGGCTGACCCAGAAAGTGAGATGTGGTCCAGCTAGGTCTACTCCCAGCAGACCCCAGCTCAGTCCCGCACTGTCTGCTTTTCCAGCACTGGCCCCTGAAAAACAAACCTGCAGAATAATTCAGGCTGGAGGGGATCACTGACGTCACCTGCTCCAAGCCCCTGTCCCAAGTGGGGCCAACTTGAAAATTAGATCCAATTTTGGGACTAGGCGGCAAGGAAAACCCATTACAGCTGATGGCTTGGTGAGGCTGCTCAGAGCCAGCTGCCCCTGAACTGCTATGACCAGCCCTGGCTGGAGGCATCAGATGAGGACAACTTGTTGATGTCTACCAGCTGCCACTTCACAACCTCTAAGGACAAGGAGATGCTGATCCTAATCCAGATGAATTAAGATTTTCCCAGAGGCTTCCAGACACAGGACTGCTAGACGTTGACAGCCTACAAGCTCCACAAATGTTGGAGCCGGCAAGGGACAGAAAAACTGTAGAAGGAATACCCTGCACCACCAGGGATGGAGGCACAGCCAGCTGCAAAGGGGAGCACCTCCCATACCCCCAGACCTGTGACAAAATAAAAAGCAGTAGACTGGGAAAACGGAAATGGTTGATAGATTTACTGATGTGATGAGGCAGCCACCACAGTGCTCTCCAGAGACAGGGATATGCCCGTGGTCATTCCTGATGCCCTGAGCATCTCCTAAACTGAGAACAGCACCCAGCACCAATGGAGGCAGGGATAGGGTATGGCCATGACTCTCAGCAAAGAGGGACACCCAACTGGTTTCAAACCTGAGGGCAGAGCCTTCAGCTCCAGGAGGACTGGAGGAAGATGGAACCGCTGGCATCTCCTGCCTGTGAAATGCTAGCCTCGGGGCCGATTGCTACAGCGGAGACTCCTTCCTTTACTTCATGCCTTTATCCCTTCTCAACTGCAGGATCCAAAGGAGATGAAAAACAAAGAAGATGAGCTGTCTGCTGCCTGGTTGCACAAGGATACAGACAAAAGGTAGAAGAGGGTGCTGTGCTATTTAAAGCTGCCTCCTCCTCAATTCCTAGGGGTGGAATTTTACCTCTGGAGTGTTTATTGCTTTGTAGGAAGGATTTAAAGACTACTTATACAAAAATGATCATTAAAACCTAAATTAAACCTATGCCTAGTCAATACTTTCCATTTCAATTGTTCTCAAAATCCAGAATAATGTATCCAGTTTGCTATGGAGATTTACTGCCATTTTTATATTGTTTTACTGAAACAAAATCAAAGTGCTGGTTTTTAAAATTGTAAGTATGTAGAAAGCCCCTTTGACAATAAGCTTACAGCACGATTCCTTAACTCCGCAGCATCTAAAGTGACTTAAAATTAAAAGAATTTTGGAGTACTGTGATTAGTTTGATTACTAAATCAACAACTTGATTTAGTAAAATCACTGGCAGCTCACAAAGTATTAACAAGGACAATTAACAAGTGTTGGCAGTTTTTGAGTTATATTTACAAATGGAACTCAGACTAGAACAAATACAGCTGAAATCCTACCTTCTCTAATTCTTTTAACCTTTCCATTTTTACTTTTGAAAAATAGAAAATGTTCAAAGTTAGCAGCATATACTCTAAAGGGTAATGCTAACTACCTGGGCCAAAATGCCTTTGGTAAATCAAGAGTCCAGAAAAACCATCTTCCAACAAACTTCAATTTTTTTGTTAAGTCGAAGATAGCTTTTAAAACCTGAAATACACTATTCAGCCCATCTGCCTTTGTGCCACTAGACAGGAGAAATTAAATTAGCACTTGGATGCCTAGATTCAAAAACTGGGGGCATAAGCCACAGTAGGGAAACAGCACGTTGGAAATTAAGATGGCTTTAACAAAGCACGTGCCAGTTCAGCACTTGCTCTGGTTAAATTTAATGAGTCATTGGGCTTTGATAATGTAAGGCAATATAGCATGTGCCTCCTTATATAATCTTAAATGTAATCAGATTTTGTGAATAAGCATTTTCAAGTCATAAATGGCCTTCTTGTTAATAAAATGTCAAGTAATAAGTTGCTGTAGCAATGGTGATTGATGGTCAATGCGCCTCTGGCTACAGAAAAGAGAGGGTGCAGTGCTTGCTTGGTGTCAGCTTTTTTCTTTGCACAATTTCTACCATCTGCTTTGCAGGAAAACCCACAGAATTAAGAGGATGCTTTGCACTTGGATCTAGGATAGCTTCACCCAGCCGTGGGTGCTCACCACAATCCCCTGCCTGAGATACCAGAAGGGATGCTGTAATTCCCTGCCTCGCCAGTGCTCCTAAGGATGTGTCCCGTAGCTTCCTGGGCATTAGTAAAATTTAACTGCTCCATTTCTTTCCTCCTGAATTGCTGGAAAACTCATCCATGCTGCCAGGCACCTGGGGGAGCTGCAGGAGGGCTGTTGGCACACCAGTGGCTCTGCTGTGGGAGCAAAGCAAGGAGGCTGTCGGCTTGCACTGCCGCTCGGTTCAGTTGCACCCTCTGATCAAAGGTGTGCAAACTGATGTGGGCTGACGAAGGGGCAATACCCAGAAGCCAAATTAACCTTCTTCTGGTGACAAAGGCCCTGGCCAGACAGCTGCTGTGGGAAGGTGAGAGCAGGCAAACTCGTGCTTAGCGCTGTTGCCTTCAACAGCTAGCGGAGTTGTTTAACCCAAGTGCCAAGCCATGCTTGTAACCAAAATCTATTTTGAAAAGTGATAAAGTGGAGCCGGCTATGTGGTTTGATTTAGCTCAAGTTGCTTCTTTATCAAGTAAAAATGAAACCAGGCACAAAGCCAAAGAATTGCCTCTGCACAGCTCTGATGCTGCTTAGGTGAATCTGTTTTCATGCGCATTCAAGGTGAGTGCAGCCCCATGCTCATGGAAAGGTATTTCTTTTAAAAAAAAAAAGAGCGGACGTGGTTCTTGGACAGCATGAGAAAGGAGCAGTGGATAGCAAAAAACTAGGAGTGCGGTGGGAAGGTGGGGAGAAGAGCAACGGTGGTCAGGGTGCAGGGAGAGCAGTGATGGGACAGAAGCCAGGCACACCATGGGGCTACCACCCCACGTTCTCCATCCCTACTGTTCTGATGAGTGTTGGTTCAACTGATGGATGCTAGCATGGAGGAACTTGCCCTCTGCTCATGCTCAGCTCATTTGAAACCACTCACACGGTGCCAGAGGAAAAACAAAGGACAATTTTCTCTGTCCTCCAAAGATGAACTGAAGCTCCATCAATCTTATGCTTTCATCCTATGCTCCTGCCTTTCCTTCTGCAGTGACAGCTCTTCTCTACCAGCTCTATTCTTAAAGGCAAACCAGAGAGCTTTTTTGTAACACAGCATTGCTGGGTTTTATCCCAGACAGATAGTGCTCTTCTCTTTCTTGCAGGCCAAGGCTACTTCCTGACCCCATCCCACCTGGCACTGCCAAGTGCATGAACTTGCACCCGAGCATCGCAGCCAAGTCATCACTGTCTTTGCACTCTGGTTGCGTGCCCAGTTTTCTTGCCAGCACTGACCAAGTGACAAACAGCATTTGAGACAGAGCACCAATACCGCACAGGCGGCAGCTTTTGAAAGCTACAATTTGCTAAAGAATAGATTAATAAGACAAATATTTGAAAATAAGGATTTTGCAGTTTAAGGAGAAGTGAAGATTTTTGGTACCTGGATGCTGGAAAATTATTTTTTCATAGGAGATTTGCTGTTCCCTGGCAATGTGCACCAGCCGGTTTATCGTCATCGCCTGGGCCAGGACTCCTCTTTGTGTGTAGCAGCAGCTGGCATAAAAACCTCATTGTTGGTGACTACAACACTTGTGTAAGTAATACCAGTATTGCTTTGCTCACTCTGCCCAGGCTTTCCATTTTTTCCCCCACAATATTCCTCTCCATCAAGGTTACAGATCATCTGAGAATTGATAGGGCCAAATTTGGACTCCAGTCCAAATGCAGATAAATAAACCTTTCCTAGATCTCCATCAAGTGTGTTGGACACGTGATATTTCTGGAAGAAATTCCACTTTTCTGACTGATCTCTTGAAAGACATTTCCACTTCTGTGTGGCACTTGCCAGCTAGGTGGGTGGCAAGTACAGCCTGGCCCAGCAAATGGGAGGATTGTTTTTGCTGGTTTTATACCTCCCTGCCAAGGTCTTTGCAGAGAGTTTGTTGTGGAGCAAGTGGAAGAAGATGGCTTCTCCCAAGCCCCTTGGAAATGCTCCTTAGCTTCAGAAACTGCAGCAGTTAATTGTTGTCAAACAAAGAAGATTCTTCAGCTGAAATGAGAGCACCAATTGCCAAGGTTATCCCAGGGGATTATCAAGACAGAGCAAGGAAGCCACAAAGACGACAAATATGCATGCCTAGGAGGCTTCCTAGTGCCCAGCCTCTCCCGCACCTTGGTCTTCTGTTCCAGAGTCAGGCTACCTACTGAAAACTTCGAAGACCTTTCCTTTGTCACCATCTCTCAACACACTAGTAGGTAGATCTTATCTGAAAAGATCCTTCTGAAGTTTTGCCCCAAGGTTCAGCAGGGAGATTATCACCACTTCAGGACTGTCTGGCATTCCCTGACCCTTCTCTGCCTGAACATCAGCGGCACAGCACTTGGGTCAGACTGTGATACCTGGTGGTTTTGAGGCTGGAAGACTAAGAAATGAAACAAGAATGTCTCATTTCAGACACGACCAAAGCTGCTGCTCTGATTTCAAGACTTTGTGGCAAAGTTTCTGCCATGGCCCTAAAGAAATTATGCCAATTATTACATACATACACGGAGAGAAATGTTTTTGTCGAGTATTGTATTGTCAAGTATTCACAGATACCAATCAACCCAACTAATCTGAAACTAATCTTCTAGAAACAGATAGATCTTATCAAGTGCTAACTGTAGTTTGTTTTTCTGCATTTTAAATCATTCTTGTAGCTCTTTTGTGAAAACATTTCCAGCATGTCATTTCCTATGTTAAACTATGGACAGCAGAAGCAAGCACCACCACTTAAAGTAATGTCTCATTACTGTGAGGAAATATTCTGCTTTAGAAATGCTCCCTCTCATATATATATGGAATTTCCTTGATCATATTCTCAAGAGACTTTTTTTTTTGCATCCTTCAAGTTGCAGGAGCACAGTGCTATGAAGGTGGGTTGCTGGTTTGAGAGATCACAGATCTAAATGACCTGCAACTGTTTCTCTTTGAATAAGGTTATCAGGGACTTCCCAAATCATGCATTTTCACAGAATTATCTCTCTCTAAAGCTACCAGACTGGATACTGCATTTAACTTCCTCCAGTTTTGTTGGCAGCATCACTCTGGTGTTATCCTTGTGCATAGCACAATGTTTCAAGGCGATGGGGTGCAAGTTCTACTTAATATTCTTCTGTGATTTTGGAGAACACTTCAGGATTGCCTCCAGAGAGCCCTGAGAGACTCACTCTCCACTTCTCAAGCGCCAACTCAAGCAGGTTTAGAGTTTCCAAAGAAATCAGCCTGAGTATGAGTCGGGAACTGTTATGCTGATTTCTAAAGGCATTACCTGTGCTTTAGCTTTTGAAAGAGCAAAAGCTTCAGCAGAGGACATTCACTGAGGCCTACTAAACTGAAAGTGCTTTGCTTGAAAGACAGGAAGTTTTTTTTTCCCAATCCATGACTTTGGTGCCTGCGCTCTCTGAATCACCTCACTGTTCCTTAATATACCAAATCTGACCGCTGCCACTCCGAGCTGTAAGACATGAGTAGCATGCTTGAACCCAATGGCTGCAGCAAGCAATAGACCAAGATACCATAACCTAGGGGAAGGACTTTCAGCAGTCTTCACCATTTCAGCACAGGTCTTTCCAATGCAGTCTGAGAGCAGATTTTTCCCTCCAGATATCACCAGCTGTGAAAAACTTCCAGTGATGGGGCAGCCACAACTTCTCTGTGCCTGGGACCCTGCAATGGGGAGAGGGATTCAGCTCTGTCCTCCTGCTGCTGATTCACACCTTTGCTGGCTATGGGGCCACCTCCATATTTTCTTCTGATTTTTCTGTAGAAGAAATCTGATAAAAAGTCGATAACTCCAAAGGAAAGAATTTAGCTGAAATGAAATTTAATGAAAATTAAAATTGTGAAAGCTCAGTCCTGAAGCAACCCAGACGTTCACAGTTGTAACTCTGGAGGCAAAGGAGTCTGGAGAGGTTTTTCCAATGTGCAGCTTCATAGCCAAGCCTACAGCAAACACTTCTCCAACCCGAGACATTTTTCAAGTGGCCCCAACATGTATCTATTTTTGGGGTCAGGATGCTGAAGGAATAACTCATGGTGGAAACACTAGAAGTCTAATATCAAAGTATTAACATCTGTTTGAAAAGAGTAGTAGCAACAGCAACAAAAAGCCCCCAAACCTCATGCCATTCACGGCCAGCTGTTTTTTCAATTTTCAATCCTAACTTGCTGGGAAGTTTCTGTACCACTGCTGTCAGTATTGCCAAGCTCACAGCTCTACCTGGAAGTCTTGCTGTATTTTAATTTACATTACCCCAAAGATACCTCTTAGTTACCTAAGAAGTTGGAATTTATAAAGACACTGGAGAGAAGAAACCATTTCCTCAACATGCCTTTCCTAATGCTGGGGGATTATAAAGGGGGGCTCTACGTTATCGCATCTTTTTATTTGATGCTGATAATTAATATTTATCATATTGAATGCAGAGTACCTATATACCATATTATGCTTCAGTTCAAACAAGCAGCTCAAATTCCAAGAGCCAAGGTTGTTCTATCAGTGTCGACCACATCGCCTGCAGGTCCCTATGGGATTACCCTGAGGATATCAGTGATCATCCACATGGGTTTACATTTCACAAGGGAAGAGGAAAAGAAAATATCAGACCTTGATCCATGCCACGTGGCAAAGCTAACACTGCCAAATCAAATTCAACAGGGGTATCCTGCATGTACTTTTGTGTACACATGAAACAGTCTATTTTTCTTTCCAGCAGAAATTTAAAACCAACAATATGAAATAAATTTCAGACTTTTCCTATCTGTCTGACTGATGCTAGTTCTGAGCACTGTACTTCCCCAACTCCTACACGTAGTATTTTGGGGAAGTGGGGAGCTTGAACAGACTTCCTTCGGGAAGTTCATGATCCTGTTTTGACCAGCTGACCTTCAGTTTGCATCAACAAATAGACATCCAATCATTTTTACACAGTCATGCAAGATATTGCTAAGTAAATGCCTAAATACCCAAGATAAAATAACCTACTATGCGTTCTCTACTCAAAACAGACCTGGCAGGCAACCAACCAGATTTTGGCCACTGATCTCTCAAAACCTTTATTTTGCATGTTTACTTAAAGGGGTCATTTTGACAGGATGACTCCTTGTTTTCTTCACACACAGGGTAAGCCTCTACAACTCATCCCACGCTGAATGTGGTCCCAGGAAAGTCATGGGCAGTACTGCTGTAATGTGTGCTGATGGGAGGCAGACAAACCCCAGAGCCACGCCAGGAAGGATGCTCCAAACCAGTGGAGCACAAAGGTACAATCCTACCAAAATCTTTTCTGAAAAAAAATCCAAAGCCAGGCACAACAATGATGCAAAGAGATCACAGTGATGGGGGATAACTTGAGCACTGTCTGAAAGGGGAGAAAAAAATAAAAAAGAGAATTTGGCATAACCTCAGGCAGCACAGGAAACTTTTCTGGGAAAGTACCTTCCACCAAGAGATGGTCCCTGGTACTGGCCTATCCAAGAGGCTACCGTGGCTATTTATTTAGGCAGCCCCGTCCAACCAGCAATACCTGTACTGTGTCTTACCATACCAGCACATGACATGCTCAGACTTGCATCTGCAAGTGTTTCAGAGAGGAATTATGATGCATCTGAAGTGCATCACTTCTCTTCCAACAAACATGCCACCTGCTTTCATCTCTGCACGTAGTCTTACTTGCAGGTCAAATCAAATGCACCAAGTTAATTGCAGGGACAGAGAAAATCACCTAGGAAAACCACAGTATTTCACCAGGCCTGAAAAAAGTAGGTGTTTCTGTCATCAGATGTGAAAAT
>JANZLQ010000086.1:40283454-40297915 GCA_026212715.1 Elanus axillaris | reverse complement strand
GGGGGGCAGGGAATGATAGGACAATAAAAATGTAATATGGACTGTATAAAAACAGATTTCAAGTTATACCTGAGCAGCAGTTTCCCCTTGGTAGATATATTAGCTGAATGCAAATATGGACACAGAGCTCACATTTATTTCTTGAGCGAGACCTTCAATGAAGATGTAATATGAGGGAAGCCAGAGAATACTCTGTGTTTCCACAACAAGAATATTATACAGAATGAGATGCAAAAGAAGCAACACAGGAAGTAAAACATTTCTACCTTGAAGCTTATAATAGAAGCAAAAAAGAGAAATACTCTTACACTGCAACCTGCTGGTCCCACTGCTATGAGATGCTGCAACTCTGCCAGACTGCAGGCAGGGCTGGCATAAGACCACCCCGTGGGGACCCAATCCTAAAGCTGCCTGACATTCAAGCAGCAGGCACATGCAAACATGCAGAAGGGAAAATTTGTGAATTAAATTCTTTTTAGTCTTAGGCCCGAGACTGAATTCTGAAGTGAAGTAAGTCCATTAAATAGACTTCAAAGTATTTATCCTGTCTTAGCCTAAATCACTGTTTTAATAATAGGTTTGCATGCCAAGAGTTTAATAGCTTCAGCAAAAAGTATCTAAAATGTACAAGATGATATATGTTCTTGTAGGAGCCTTACAAAATCCAACCCACCTTCTAATAATAAACCGTTTCAGGCTTTCATTTTCTAAATTGTATGTGTACTTTGGAGAGAGGTTTTCTTGAACCTGCCGCATAATGAAATATTTCAATAAATCTTGTCAAACCAGACAAACAGAACTAAAATTTAATTTTACTTTTAAATTGCAGCTGAGTGCTCCAGTAGATGTATTTTTTTCTGTAATTGCCAAATAACTAAGGCGGAGGAGTTTGCTTATTTTTAACAAGATAGTGTTATTGTCTCCATGTGTTAAAACATTTAGTTGTCTATAAAAATTTAACCTTTATATATGCAGAAATAGATTTGTCTCCTGTGCTCTAGCTCTGGCCAGTAAGGGAGAGAATATATTACAAGAGGCGAAGGGAGAGAAGTATTACAATAATTGGAAAAGACACTTTAACCCCACAGTAAGGCTCAGTATGGAAAATTACTCTATACATTATCATATCATATGGTGCTGCACAGACTTACAGCCATGGCTAAAGCTTGACTGTAGTCTGACAAGCAAGACAACTTTTGTTAAATCACACACTGGGAAAGAAACAACCAAATTCATGGTACTTGTGAGAAATAGGCTTTTTGGTGCTATTTCCCCATTTCTGTACAGTCTGAAGAGCCTCCATCAACGTGCTGCAGCCGCATATGATGAGGGGGAGTTTTCAGAGCACTGAGTAATTTTCATGTTAAGAGTTTCTATCCAGCACGCTGAACTGAAGCACACAGTGCTAAAAATAAAGAGAAAATGCCCTCCCTTCCAGCCCATGAGGACACAGGCGGGTTACTTCCACCGCCCTCCTCCTCCTCCTCTTTCCCATCTCCGCTCCGGAAACCCGAGTCTGGCTTCTACGCGGAGAAAGGGCCAGCAGCAACCCCACGGTGAGCCCCACCGCTGCCGAGCCATTTTCATATTATTATTGTTATTATTACTTTTGAGGATTTGGTAATGAACTCATTAAATCACCAACACGATGTGACAACGAGTGGCTGAGATGCTGCTGCTGTAGCCATGGTAACCATCCCCCCCCCGCCCCCCGCTCAGGGGACCTTGCTGGCCCCGAAATTACTGTCACCCCCAATCATCATGGGCAGCCCGTGCCGCCGCGTGCCATCCATCAGTCAGCGTACAAAGGATCGCCATTTTCCATGGAGCCCCCCTGCACATCTGTATTCCCAGCCCAGGCTTTCCCTCTCCCTGTCCCCCTTCCCATCCCTTCCTCGCTGGCTCTGCTCCAGCTGTTTCCTAGAAAGGCTGAAACAAAAGATGCTCTGGCTGTGTTGCAAGGAGATATTCGCAAGGCATTGCTCTTCCTTGGCTTCATCCCCTCTCCCCGTGGCACCGTGTGGGTGATGCGGGGGGCTGCTCCCCTCCTGGGGTGGGCCAAGGCAATGGGGATTGCTCCTCGGGCAGGCAGAAGCCCTCCGACCCACCAGGCTATTTGGAGAAAAATATTCCTTGCCAAGGTTTAACTGGCAGGGAGTGAAGTCGTGTGTTTGCAGAGTTAATAAAGCTGATTAAAATATTCTACAATACTGAGGGCTTTAAAAAAAAAAACACAGCTTGAATTTGTATTTACACTTAAGGGTACCTTAATTCACACTCATCTAAATTAAACCAAGCACACCGAGGACTGCAGTGGAATGCACTGGACATACCAACACATCCCTGCAGACAGGTAGAAAGGACAAATGCTGTAATGCTTATGCTAAAGAGACGGAATCAGGCAGACTGCAGGCAGGACAGCTGCGGCTCCTTACCCAGTGACTGCACAACCCAGCTTCTGCCTCCATGCTGAGCTGAGTCAAGGCTGCGAAAGATAATTCAATCCAAAATATTAAGAGCAAATCCTGTATGTAAGGTCTGATAATCAGTTCATTACAAACACAAGATGTAACTAATATTATGTCATTATACAGATAAAGATCCCTGCCACTTAAGATTATTAATAGCGTTGAAGTAAATGTTAGCATCTTGTCAACTAGATCAGAAGAGTTTGTGATAGTATCATCTCCGGTGCTAGGATCAGTTAAGTTACTGCTGCCATATGAGGAGGAAGTGAAGCATTTGCATAAGCTAAAAATTTTATAGTTCAATGTGCAAGGATCTGAAACTGCAGCACGCCCCCACCGCCACCTTCTTACCAAGGAAATATCCTCTCCCTGCTGTATCATTTCTATTTGTGCTCTAAATCACCATGCCTGAGTCATGGGAGAACAGAACAGCCTTTCTTTGCAAAAATATATTTTCCCAACACATGCAGTTACAGGATGTGCTCGACTCTACAAGCTCCCTGAATATTTTTAATGATGCTAAAAAAGAATAATTAAGTTAGGAATTACAAGAAAGATGCCCTCAGTTGTAATTCTTACTTTCAGTCAGACCTTGACCTTTAATGCTTACTCTGTCGAGCTCAACTGACAACACGTAGCAAAATGAAACACAGGATGTGGACACTGTCAGCAGCTCGAAATGAAAACACCTCACCAGAAGTTTGTCAGACGTTTCTCTTTAGAAGCGAATTTTAAAATTTGACATGGCACAGCTTTAACGTGCTCGGTTCCGCAGGCTGCTGAAAGCCCTTTCCAAGCCAAACGCAGGAGCTGAAAGGCAGCCTGTCAGCAAGGGCAGTGTGTGTCACGCTGACAAGCAGCCTTGGCTCCCTGGCTTTTTCTGCATACAGCATTTTTGGCACTCCTTCGCTAAACACTCCCGGGGCCAACCTTGCAGCAAAGTATTGCTTACAGCCTGTGCAGAAATGCTGCAGGGCAGTTTGCTGAAGGATGCTGCTGCTGTCCTGAAACTCCCCAATACATTTGTACCTCTATTCCAGTTCCTGGTAGAGGACGCTCTTCATATGAGTATTTTAAACACCTTGAAAGCAAACAATTGATTCTTGGGTCAGGTCTGTACTACCATGCATGTTATTCCAGCAACAGATGGAGAGTGCATCCCTTTTCTGTTTTAAAGGCCTGTGCCATCATCTGCATGATGCAATAGCCGCAGTTGAGAGAAGCTCCTTTTTGTAGCCTTGTTTGTCTACTAGCAGGGCTCTCATGCTGCTTCCCTGATCCTGCTCTTCCAGACAAAAGCAGCATCTTGCGTGAGCCTCAGTTCAGGATCTCGCTCAGTAGCGTGAAAGCCGAAGCCATCAATTACAATTACTTCTGATTTAGCTGTCCTTCCAAGCAGCTTTCCCGAGCCACCGCTCCTCTGATACACTGTGCTGCTGACTGTTTTCCCAAGCCTGCTGAAGTACCTGAGGATTTTAGGATATTACAGCCTCTCTCCATAAGCATTTTGTTTCCCCAGACAAAAGGTTTTGCACTAATTTTTGGTCTCCTCCCTCCTCCAGCTCTCTCATTCTCATACAGTTTCTAGCTTCATCTGAAGACCACGTTATATGGAAGAGAAGGACTAAATTTAGCTTGTAAGGTAGCCATAGTTTTTTCTATGTTTATCACTGCTGTATTTAATTGCCTGCATCACAAGGATCAAAGATGGATGAAGTGGGAAATTTAGTAGGTAGAAAACAAGCACCAATATAATTTGATGGCTGACTTTCTACTCACTGCTTTATGCTCATTAACCCAATTCCTTTGAACTGAAGCAGGAGATGCAATAACGCATCACTGGCAACCAACCTCCCAGGGATGCCAAAAGGGATGAGTCCCGGGTGAGTTGGAGAGAGATGAACCAATGATGTTGGAATTTCCCAGCCTAAATGCAGGCAACCGAGGCAAAACTTCAGGAGCACTGACCCCACATCAGTCTGCCAGAAAGGCTACCGACACGGGGAACCTTGCACGAACCCTTCGTTCCACGCACTTTCCTTTGCATCTCCTCCTCTTTCCTCCTAGGAAAGAGCTTGTGAATTTAATTAACAGATTTATTGATATTCTGTATCTTTACTTACAATATAGGGTAGGATCAACAACATACCATTTAAAAGTATTTTCTGAATAATTTAAGAAATGGCCCTACTGCTCCATATCTCAGAGCAAGCATTCCAAGCCACAGCCAGGCATGACGCACCGTAATTGTGAATAAAATTTCTCCCTATAATGCTGTCCTCATGCAGATATGGTACAAACTGGGTAACACAGACAAACAGGAACCCAAGCTGATGATAAACTATCCTGCATCTGAGGAAAAGGAATTAGACATTGGTCTTCAAGACCAAGACAGGCAAGCATCGCTTGGTATGACCTCCTACTGACTGGGTCACAGGATGAAAGCTGGTTGTGACTCACTCCACATGACAAATGGCCACTGTCTTGGGGGTGCCAGTGAGATGGGGCCATGAAGGGAGAATATGGCTGGATAAAGCCTTTTGCCTTTCAACTACTCTGTAGAAAAAAACTCTTTATTTCCCATTTTGAAATTCACAGCTTGGAAAAATCAGCAGACACTGCTATGCATAATCACATGTACATACCTGCAGTCTGAAAAAACCTGATTTCTTCCTAGTCATTGCTACATGAACAGTGACAACACCCACTGACACTGGCCAGCAAAAGGTGTTTCAGCTGACACAGCCAAAGTAATCAAACTCATTAGCAGTGAGGATGCTTCAGAAGCTGGAGAAAGGGCAGCTACACATCAGGGATCTAATTTGCTTCTTTCCTCACCTTTATTTCATCACCTACCACCTCTTCCTTGGTTTGTTACCTTTGTTTAAAAATTTATACAGCCCCTGTTTAAACATTCTGGTGTGCTTTGCTTATGGGAATCTGTGAAGACGTGACTTGGGACTTTATGCATATTTAGGGATATTCCAGCTGGGCAAGTACCTTGAAAAAGCAGTTCTGAGTCTGTTGGAAACGAAACAAGGAGGATGACAGAGCTTCAGATGAAACAACGAAACAAAGCCCATTAGCCCTCTTTCAAGAGCGTCTGGGTAAAGCACGGCACACCTCAAATGAGACAGGGCAAGTGTGTCATCCCAAGCAAAGCAATGGCTGAAGATGCTTCACTAACTGGCTACACAATGAAACCCACCTGCATTCACAACCTGTCTAGACACAAAGGAACTCCATTTTAATTAAACCTATTTAGCCAACCCAGTGCAAACCCTGTGGAGGCATTCAGTTCAGTAAGGCTTAGACTAAACACAAACCTTCCCAGCAATAGCTGTCAGCAAGAGGTGGGAAGATGCACAAAGGGACTGATGCAGTGCTGAAAAAATACTTTTTATATAGACACAGCTGTACTGGCACAGCTTTTTGGCATGGGGGAGTGAAATGTGATGTTCAAGACAGTTGTCCTCATAGATAAAGGGCACAAAGCATTTTGAGAGGTGGATGCTGTCCCTTTCACAGCAAGACACCTCCACTCCACAAAGCTTCAACCCTCTACCTCCCCTGACATTTATACCTGCTAAGTCATTTGAAATCCCAGCCTGGATGCCCACATCCCCATGTCCAGTCAGATCACTGCACTGAAAAATGGAGATAAACACATTGTGAGTGATGGTACATTTGAAGGACAGAGAAAATTATGCAGCAGCCCAAGACCTAATAGGCAGGAATTCAGTTAGACCCACAGCAATTCACCACAATGTTGCCCCAAAAGGGTGAGGGTACAACAGATAACAAAGTACATGTGGGCAGCTAGAACGAGGCTGGCAAAGGCTCAAACTGGAAGCGGGACTTTGTAGCAGAGATTTGCACCGAGGACTGCTTGGGAGGGAAGCTGACCTTTTGTAAGTGCAGAGGAAAGTCAAGAACTTTCCCCCTGAAAGTTTATGGTTAAAAACAAGCTCTTGGTGAAAAAACACAAAGCTGTTGTATACTTAACTGCTTCCTTCCAAAATTTCCCTCCGCTGATGGTTGATATTTGGGAGTGAAAGAGGAAATACAATTCTGTCTTTTAAAGAAGGCCATTTCAGCCTGGTTACCTTTGCTGGTACAATTGTGCTGCCTGTCCATCTGTCTGTCCCCACTCTGCCACCATATCAGACAGAGAGAGAAGACTAATAACTAACTAAGTGAAAAATTAGCTGCCAGACATATCCAAATAAATACCTCATTGATGGAAAGGCAAGTCAAACTCAGCTCTTCCATGTCCTTTTTGCTGGCTACTGTCAAGCAAGCATATTTATTTCTCTGCACTGGCCACATAATGCACCGTCTCTAGCCTGGGAGGTTGCTATGGGAGGACAAGCAGAGAGAGGAGGAATCATCTGTTATGCCAACAGTGGTGGTATTTAGAAGAAAAGGACCCAATCCTTAGGCAATCTGGTTTTATCTGTTCCACTGCTGCTGGAGTCCCTACTGGGAGCAATGGACACCTCTGTTACAGGGCACGGCCTCGATAAGTAAAAAACAAATGCAACGTTCACCTGTAACATGCCTTTTTCAGTCTTACATCTTAATCCGTTTTCTCCTTACTATTCATAAACCACCTCTGATCCAGGACTGAAGATGTTTTTGGTCTTGGTTAATAAGCATTCAAGTTAGAAATGAATTCATTTCCAACCTTCCAACACTCCCTGCATGAGCAGACACTGATGGCTGAGTACCCCAGCTCAGGTGCTCCATGCCTCAGCTCACCCAGGTGTCTACTAGGGTTCTACACATCCCCATTTGGGGGGCTGTCCCAGAGCAGCTCAGTAACCTCCCCAGCAGCAACAACAAAGCAGAACGTAGGCTATGACAGATTAAAGTGCACAAACTGTGCAAACACAGTAAATGATCTCAGGTTTTGTCACAGAAACTCTTGCACCTGGGCTAGGCTAAATACCAGTGGTCAGACCCTGGCACCAGCCACCTTAGTAAACTGTGCAATATACACAAATACTTTAGGTTCCTCCTTAGGACGAAGGCTTTAAGCTGATTTACACATATACGATGAAAAATGCTGGTGAACTCTGCAATGAACAGAGGATCACTGAACTTCTTACAAATTTCCTTCCAATCCATAGTCAAGTTTGCACCGAGCTAAATTTGGTTGAATTCTTTAACCAAATCCAAAGGAAGTTGGCTTATCAGGGAACAATCTCCTGCAAACAGAGCATCCCTTAGAAGCTAAGTTGACAGGCAGACAGCTTTTATCTCTTTTAGTAAGTCTTTAAAAAAAACCAAACCCACCAAACCCAAAAACTAGGTCAGTGTTGGCCATCCTGCCATTCCACACTCTATATTTAGCTATAACTACTAGCATACGACAAAGCAAATACATTGCTATTAGCTATAGAAGATGTGTGATCATAACCGACATGCGACTTGCATGAAAAGTCTACCCTACAGGATGAATCCAGAGTCCCGGGGAGTTTATAAACACCGAGCCATCAGCACTAACCTCCTCTGTCATGAATTTTGCTATTTTTCTCAACATAAATATAAACAAAACACACCTCTAAGCCCGTGGGCAAGATAAATGGTTCTAATGCGAGTTCAGCAGCAAACCCCCTAACTTACAGGTGCACTCATTAACTGTTGGGACCACATGCACCCCCATTTACAGCTACCTGGCTCTGAAGATGAAATATTGGAAGCTTACAAGAATAGGTATTTTGACATCTTTAAAGCCACTCATGTCCAGTCACTTACTGGCTCCAGCCCCTGTCCTCCCTCTAGTACACATTAGAGTGGTACAGTATTGCACATCTGCAGAAGGTTGAGTTAAGGCCAGCAAGGTCATTAAGGGAAGGAGGTGTGCTTGGTGTTTGTAGCATGCTCATGGCCAGACGGTAGGTTGAGAAGCAGCTCAGGCCTGGCAGTTACAGCTAAAAGAGGTGGTAACCGAGTGTTGGGTGTAACCTCAAAGTCATTAATCATACTGGGTATCTGAAATTTCATAAATACACAAACACTTCCATTTTATTTAAAGTAAATACGTGGCAACAGCCTAGAAAGCAGTAACAGTGATGACCCTGCCTTCCTCGTTCACCTCATTATCTGCACCAAGGCTTCCCACATCTTGCACCCCACCAACACGCTCACAGGCAGTGATGGCAGTAGCTCCTGTCTCTGTCCCAGACTGGGCACAGCCACAGAAAACACACACCTCTCCCTTTCCTCTTGCATGTCCCATGGCTCCCTAAACTAGCATTTAAACAAGTCCTGCCACTCCCTGTACACTTGCACCAGGGCTTCCGACGCCTCATGCCCTTCAATCTCCACCTCACGCTGCTGGCAGTCCGGAGAGGCAGATTTTCCTGCTGAGCTGCCATCACCAGCAGCACTCCTTTACAGCTTAATATGCACACAAGAAAAATAAAGTTGAAGCCCCCAGCACAGAAAGAAGTCATCAGCATTAATTGTTCATTGTGCAATTACTCACCTACTCAACCTCCAGCTGCAGCCGGTATATTCATACCAGTGGGAGACCCTTGTTATTCACCGTCAAGCATGACATGACATATCCTCAACATCTACTGTCTGCAAATGTGTACATGAGTACAGTGTGGAGTTAAGCTGGGCACTTACATCCCACTTCAGTCACACTGAGATATCAGGACTGGACTAGCCTAAGCTTTCTTTAAAGCCTGCTCCCTCCAAGTTGTTTTTTCTGCCCTGTTGTGAGCTCATCTGCATGTGTCCTATTCCTTTGTCTTATCATTCATGGTTTCTCCTGGCCAATTTGCAAGATACAGTACCAGTGGAACTGTAGGACAGGCACAAGAGGACTATTAACATTCAAAAGTCTTCATGTAATTCCTTATTATAAAGCAAATTAATTCCAGTCTGAGCCAAACTCAACCCAGACCAGCAGCTGGGCAAACTCATATGCTTCCAACTGCAAGCGTACAACTTAAGCAAATCTAAATAGCTGATGAACACTTTGGGAAATGACATCCCTATCCCACTTGCCTCAAAGTAGCATCAGTTAAAACTGGCGGACACGTCTTCTGCTCAGATATGAAGATAGATGGTGGATCGAAGGTCCTAAACACAGACTTCTAGTGCCATTTTAGAGACCCTGGGGTACATGCCCTTGCTGCCAGCTACCACTGCAGAAAGGCTCGAGTCTCCTGCAGGTCCTGTGTCCCACCTACCAGCCCTGTGGAGATTCCTGACATACCACAAGGGATTTGAAAATGGCACTGAACACCTCTGCTTAGGCAAATTAATGCCACTCCCATCTACTAGTTTAGTCTACTTCAAAACCCCACTTCATGCTTAAGTCAAGACACAACAGCATGTGCCTACAGTGGGGATGCACCTTATGTTGACTAACTCTGAAAAACAGAAGATCCTCTCTGGCATCACCCTCCAGCTGACACACTCAGCAAGGCAAAACAGAACACGTCCTGGCTGTTAAGGTGACAAATTTTCGATTAGGTGTTTAATTCGCTGTCCTGGTCAAACCAAGACACTCACCCATTTTTCCCTCTTCAAAAGTTCCTGGGAGAAAGTGTCACTTATTGGATTTGGACATGAACACTAAGCGGGCCAAGTGCCTGTGTGTCTATCTCACATGTAGCTGAAATGTTTGCAGCAGCCCAGGGTCACTGGGTTCAGGCACCAAACTATCTGTCCTTTCCCATTTTCTACATTAAAAAAAAAGAAAAAGGATTCATTCAGCAGATGCTGCCATGTCCTGCACACGGCTGGAGGGCACCCCAAAAGCATCTTTTATGCTTCCGTTAAAACCATCAAGCAAGATGCTCTATAAGTGAAGAAACAACTACAGCCTGCTTTCCTAACAAATAAATAAAAAAGCCCAACAAAACATGCCTCACACCACTGCCTTATCCCTCAGCACCCTTCCCTCCCACCAAGGTTTGCATTTCCATGCTGTGAATACTTCCTTTTCTTTGTGAGTTGACAAAGTAGCAGGGCAGCAACCCCCCGCTGGGACGGAGGACGGCTGAATTCCCCTGCCTTTGGCTGCACAGAGATTTCAGAGCTTGTCTCTTTAATCAAAATGAGCGATTTTCACAAAACTTAGAGAGAATGATCTTTGCTACCTCTCTCCCTCACTGTCAAATCTGAGGATACAGCAGCCACATAAAACCATGTTTCCCTGGGAAACCAAGCTAAAAATAGCCAGGCTGGCTGGCTGGGGAGACTGGTCTGGAGTTTTTGAAATTGCAGTTAGGACAAGATAACCCGCTGGGGGTTAAGTATCTGCATTACTGACCCTGAATGCTGAAGATCCCAGTGTAAAACATTGCTGTCCCCTCTCTAACACAGGGTCACCGGTGGTGAAGGCTGACCTTCCTCCCCAGTGTGAGGAGGAGCTCGGCTGTTCCAGCCAGCAGTCCCTCTGCAACCCCCAAGGCATCAGGTAGACTCTGATCTGCAAACTCAAGCTGGGGAATGCAGCCTTGTTTGAAACCATCTTCAACCTGGGCTGAGCCCCCAGCACGCGTGCAGGGAAGAGGTGATGGCTGAAACCAATCTAGACACAAGCTGGTGCAGCTCAGCGGTAAGGGAGAGCAGTCACCGACAGCTCTCTGCAGGTATCCATCTCCAAGGTGCCAAGGTGGTGGCAGCTGAGGTCCCACAGGATCCACAGCTCAGTGTCATAACTGTCCTCCGATTGGCATCTTCACACCGAGATGAGCAGAGGAACAAACTTGTGCTCCAGGGTATTGGGGCTGGGGTGGACTGAGGGGGTAGAAGAGTATGGACAGGGGCTTTATGTTATTGCTTTTGGCTGTTCTCTACCTGTACATCAATGAAACATACTATCAAAGCAATCTATACAAACACAAATATAACATATTTCTGCTAGAAGGAACAGTCCCCCCCGAGGCCCAACTGCAAACCAGTAATTTCTGGAAGGCAGCTCGTTCAGTTAGCAGTCCCAGCAGGGAATGGTGTAAGGATGGAGCTGTCTCTGTAAATTTTCCCTTAGCCTGCCTCATGACACTGCCTAGCAGGTACCAGGACAGGGTGATGGAGAAGGAGGAACACTTTCCTCTACTCCAATATCAGCTCATCTTCTGAGTTCATACAAGGAAAAGCAAGAAAGGGAAAAAAATATTCTTTTGTGCATTTAATTCAGAATCTAATTACTTTGTATAAATTAGTTAGCTGGCTTCCACCTAAGATTTAACATGTAATAGCCTATGAATCACACCTCTGTTACAGGATATATTGTGCCATTTATATGTAAAAATGCTTTATGCAAGGCACCCTGTGGACTAGGGATATTAATTTATACCACAAGCCCTGGAAGATTAAGTGAAATTAAAGAAGATAAGGAGATAAGACATTAACTGCTGATCAATGCTTCTTAACGAGGAACATGCTCTATGCACATTTTAAGGTAAAATCAGCCATCAGACTCTACACAGCCATAAGGTTGGTTGGTATATATGAAGATGGCATACATTAAAACCCCACTGGTTGTAACAAAGACTCTCTGGTCAACAACACTGAAGCTGTTTCCTTCCGCCTGCTCTGCTGGCTGCTTGCTCTGTATGCTTTTAAATTCTCTGTTTAATCTGCCCAGATTAACTCCCGTGGACACAGATCCAGGCAGGCAGTATTCCCCACTGTAATCTTGACTTTTCCTCCTTCCAGTGAGTCACTTCTTGTGGCAAGAACTTTTCTGGCAGGTCCTCCAGTCAATCCCTATTTATTTCCTGCCACAGGGAAGAGGAATGAGGACTATCATGCCATGCTCTTTGTGCCTGAACAGGGGCGCAAGCACCACAATTTCCCTAATGAGGCAGCGACACCCACTCTAAAGGCTTCTAACTCACTTTATAAAAGAGCAGTCATCATACATAAATTATTCCACCCAAAGGACAGGGCACAACAGCCATGGGCAGTGGCTGACTAAGGAGTCGCACCAGGAGATGAAGTTCCTCCTCCTGAATCAGCAGTCTGCAACTCCAACAGCATGAAACTGTTTTCATGTTTATGCTCCATCCTGACCAGTGCCTCCTCACTACTTAAAAGAGAACAAAACATTACTTCAATCTAATTTCAAGCTAGTGCCCTAGAGCCAGAAACTGGATTAATTCCCATAGATACTGAGTGGTTTTACCAGTATAGTGGAGCTCATTACCTCTTCTTCCCCCATCTCCATTATTACTGTCACCTCCTGTAGGGACAACACAGAAACAATGTCCTACCCTACGAATGCAGCACACAGCAGTAACCCAAAACTGTCTGGGAGAAGATGGTCAATGCTCCTTTAGCATCTCAGTATGCCAGACAGCACATGAAAATAGCCCATAATGCAAAAGTGTTTGATGAGAAAACAAGAATTATCTGGACTGCAAGACACTGAATTTGTGATACATACCTAAAGGCCATAGGGTTAACTCCAAAAATGCAAAGTTATTCGGCACCAAGAAACGCAGAAGCCACCCAGTGGTAACTTTTTTCACATTGTGCTTTTCTATATCTGCTTAGAAACTGTGTTTCAATTAGAGATAAGGGAATTTAGACTGGTATGAAAACATAGCATGCTTTATGCAACTGAAGTTATAAAACCAGAAGGATCCTTGAGTCACTAGAAATGAACATTTCAGGTGTGATCCCCTATCCATGTTTCAGTGGATGTCTACAACATCCTGTTGATATTCTCTGTAAAGGTAGGCTCAATTTATCCATACCATGTACGCATTCAATCAGAGCATCCGAAATAGACAGTTTAATCACAGTAGACACCACATAGACATGCACGTGTGCCCGTATAACTATGTTTTTTCTAACAGCACTGCTCTGGTGCATGGGTGAGCATGTAGGAACATCCAAGCCTTCCTCTAAATGAATTTGTAAAGAGAAAACCTAGGAAGAAGAAAACTTGAGAGGTGTAATATGCACAATGCTGATGACTTTCCACCCTGGACTGTAAACACATTTACAATAACCCTACAAAAATATACGAGGGTAGGTATAAAGCATTTGTTAAATAATGACCTCTGTTGGATCATTTTCACCAGAAAAAAAAAAGATGCCTAACACAGGCCTTTGACAACACAGCTCAGACTCTCCAGGATAGAGCTAGAAGCCTAATTTTCCTCAAAAAATAATCAGAAGATTAAAGGCATCCTGTGATTTAATGGCATCTCTTCAAACAACAGTACTGCCTGCAATCAGAAAACAAAAGCTTCTGAGCAGAGAGTCCAAAACCAGGAATAATACATCACAAGTGTGTGTGTGTGTGGGCAAAGTCTAAATGATGCAAGAAAAAAAGAAAGCATCTTTTCAGAAACTACTATTAAACAAATGAGGGGCCACATTTTGCATTCATTAACATTCTGCTAGCAATGATGCAGCTAGCCAGCATTTCAGCACACACGCTAAATGAGGATGAGGAAAGAGGATTTTAAGTAGGTCACCAGTAAATATGATCACAATGGATTTTTTTGTTGTTGTTTTTGTTTGCTGTCAGCCACTGGAGTCCTTATTTGAGAGAAATGCTGGAGAAGATAAGAATTCATGCAACAGCAGCAAGGTGGGCAGCGTATCCAGAGGAAAATGTGCGTCATCTTTCTGAAACCAGCCTTGTACCTCTGACATGGGCAAGTCTTCTGAGATGAGCTTGCTCAGAGCTGCATGAATGTCACCACCACCTCTCGCCAGGCAGAGCTGCGACCTGGTCTCCGAGTATGGAAATGGGTATTTAGAGGTAGCTGCTGCCAAGGAAGATGGGGAAATGGAGGTTGTGATGTTTTGCCAAGGGGTTTTAATGGAATCAGAGCATTATCCTCTTTCCTTTCTGATTTCTTTTCCCACCTCTCAGGTTTCTTGTGCTGAAGAAGTCAATGTCAAAGCACAGACACAACACACCACCACCATGCCCCTCCAGTCCCCTCCCTGTCCAGGGAGCATCTTCTCTAGTGTGTTTGTGGGGGTGGGGGGTGAAGGCGGGG
>JANZLQ010000086.1:40187285-40283354 GCA_026212715.1 Elanus axillaris | reverse complement strand
GGTGGGGGGTGAAGGCGGGGAGGGGGAAAAAAAAAAAAAAAAAAGAGAGAGAGAGAGAATTGGGAATAAAACCAAAATGTCTCTCTGTTCAATGACCTCTGGGGAGCACTGTGTCTTTGCAGAAAGATGGGGCAGAGGAGAGATGGGAAAAGGAGATGGAGGATGCACATGGCAGTAGCTGCCTCCTCTTGGATGCCGCTCTCTGCCTGTGCTGGGAAGCCAAGGCCAGCAGGGCGAAGAGAGGGACATGCCGAGGCCAGAAGAGCTTCACCATGTGGATAGAGGCCCAAACTGCAGCAGCCACTCAAACCCCAGAAGAAGGATGACAACTCATCACACAAAGCTGCATCATTTGCCATTTTCTCATTCTTCACTGTGGAGTGGTCTGCGGTGCTCTCACACCAAGGTCCAAGTGCAGTATGCACTGGATCTGAGACACTGCCATGTTTGGCACAGGATCCCACTGACTTCAAAGCAAGACCACCACCACAAGCTGCTCAGGTCCCATGATTGTGTGGCTGCTTCCCCACCGGCATATGAATATCGCACTCTGCCAGTCTGTGTGGGTTGAACAGCACTGACATGGTTCATCTGGAGAGGTAGCTTCAAGATGGGAGAAAGGGGAAGAATATATTCCTGAATATTCAACAAAAACTGGATTGTGGTTGCATGAGCAGGAAGATGGGACTAGCTTGGGTTCATTGGCAGATGCACAGGAGTAATGCTACTGTAATGCTGTTGCAATGCTATTTCAAACCCAAGTTTATATCCTATTCAGTTTTGCCTTTTAAAAAACAAACTAGCATATTGTTTCTAAACTTTGGTTCCTGAGTAGTCTAAGAGCAGGCAGAGTGCTGGTTTTCTGAAGGTCCTCAGGGATATAAGCAGAGATGGACATTTTAGAAAGTGATGCTCCTAGAAAGTTCCAGCATTTCAGGAATTTTCTGTTCATGAAGGGATACCTGGCTGTTCACCATGCTGGGCACATACTTGGAGCTCCTCCTACCCCAACTTTCCCCATTAGTGGGGAAATAAAAGGCCAATGAAACCAGACAAGTTCATACACCTTCATGGCAGAGTGCAATGTCAGATGTGATACGAAGGTGCAAGCAGCAGGTGCTATTTGGGCTTTTCCTAATCCAGTTTTGTATCATCTGGATGGCATTTACCTCTCAGCGCTGCAGCTAAATGAAATCCTTGAAGGAAACGAGCTGTAATGAAAGAGCGTAAGCTACCCCCTCATCATCCATTCAACTTCTCCCCTTGCCTATATGGCAACCCATCATATGAAGCGCCTTTTGCCAACTATTTATCAAACCAGTGAGTGTCACTTGAAGAATATGGTTCATTGTTTTTCTGTCCGTAATAGCTGTTGGCTGAACACTGCAGAGATGCCGAAGGCATCTATAATTGCAGGCACTCCCACGTGAACTCCCAAGAAAAGACAGGTTGCTCTAGAGTGCCCAAAGGACACTGTGGAGCTGCCTCAGAGCTGCTGGAGAGCCAGCTACAGCATGATTAGGCTCGAGCTGGGTGGCAAGATAAGTGCCAAAGCCACTGACTGAAGCATTAAATAAAAGGATTGTTATGGCATATTCTCCTTGCAACAGTTCAAATACCACCATTCAGGTTTGAGCTCATTTAGTCCCTCCAAAGAAAAGCAGCAGTTGTGCTGTGAGTCGTCTGCTGTCTCTCCCCACACACACAACTCCAGGTATTTGATGTTCTGCCTCAAAAAATATGGGTTTTAAGGCAAACCAGCATGTCATTTGATAATTCCCAGGCTTTAGAGCTCTAAATATGACCTGCCGGATTAGCCTGGTACCAGCAGCACTTTTTGAGGCCGGATTCTTTAAGGTGACATTTTCTAATGTGGAATTTTTTAATTTTTTTAAAAGCATCTTGAAGTGATAACACAGCTGATAGCTGCAGTGTGGCACAGGAATCAGGAACAACACAGTTCCTGTCAGTGTTACGCTTTGCAGCCTGGGATATACAACAGCATGATCCAGCCATCACATCTGGCATCGAGAGAAGTCTGAAGTCCAGCTGGCTCCACTGAACGGAGATTTATCCTGGACACACAAACTCCTTGGGATGCTGCATAGTCTTAAGATGCAAATTGAACTCTATGCATTTATACACAGCAGATGCATGAGACTACTGGAGATGCAGTAGATGGGAGATGCAGATGGAGAGCAGTAGAAAGCTGTGGTAATGCCCACTGCTGAAGGAGAAACCCCTGAAACAGTCCTAAATCTCACACTGCTCTCTGCAAGGTATCAAAAATAGCATCTCAAAAAGGAACAAATTCTACTTTCTAGGAGATAAAACTGGAAGGGGCTTTGCTCAGAGCCTGTCCTTAGCAGGGCTGTATTACAGAAACTCTGTTATCAAGGGAGAAGCTATCCGGGCCATAATCTGATGTCTTTATGGATGCTACTTCTTCCTGGACAGTTGATGACAGGGATACCTGGAAATTGCCCATCCTAGCATGGCAGTTTCAACCCATGCCTTGACAGCAGATTACAAACCATCCCTGACATGAGTTACCTCTGGCAGCGTAGGTTGTAGGACATGAGAGCCCCTGGAGCAGTGCTGTGGATAAATGCAAGAGGGGAGAGATCACAGAGGAGCAGGACATGACTGGCTGTCAGTCTTTCCATGTGCAAGACTGGACACATCAGCAGGGTTTGCTATACTGGAGGCTCCAGCACAAGTGCTGGGTAAGAGATGTAAATTGAGGAATCCACACCAGCACTCTCCTCTTTTTTTTTCCCCACTTAATTTAGCATTAAAACATCTTATTTGCATAAACTATTACACTTAACTACCAAGCTATGGGCAGGAGCAAATGGTTTCAGCCTGACTTTATGAACAAAGCAGATTTACAGGGAAATCTGCCTCAGATCATTCTCAATGCATCTGTTTTGAAAAAGGGGGAAAAAAAAGCAATGTTTAAGCAACGGCAAATCAAAACTGATTTAGGGATCTGAAGGACTGAAATGAAGCCAACACATTAAAACTAACCACAAAAATTATCATAAGTACATTTATGCAAATCTTTTTCACATTACATAAAAAAACCAACACAGCTTTATTTAGGAATTTGGCACACTAAATGGGAAAGAGGAGAGACATGGACAAAATGTGTGAGCACTTATTTCACTCAGATATTAGGGTAAGAAACACAACAGCAGAATTACAAGCTGGCAAAGGAGAATTCATAAAGAGAGCAATACATCAGGCTCAATATATTAAGTAGATATACTTCAGTTTTATACTATAAACTTGATTCTGCAGACTGGCTTTTCTTTTTTCAGCCTGCTTTTTAGCACAAGCTTTAAAACTTCAGCTCAGACATTAAGTTCTGGATCTGTTACAAACAAAATAGAATCTATAAAGTCTGTCAAGAAATAAAAGGGTTTTTCTTTTTTTTTTTTAAAGTCAGGTTAGTACAGCCACATTTAAATACTAATTTATTTGACCTCAGCTTCAGAAGGAACTGTTGGGACCCAGTATTTTTACCAAATATTTAGTCTCTATTTAAAAACTAAGTTCCTTAGACATTTCAAAAAATGTCAAGCACCAAGGCTAGGGGTCTTTATCACATCCAGGTTTTATCAGATAGATGCTCCACACTTTCCAGAAAAAACAAAACAAAACCTACACTCTAAGCACAAAATTTTAGTTATGCACCAAAGTCACTAGCTACTTTTGAAACAGCAGTCACAGAAACATCAAGTGCCTTTTTGAGAACAATTCAAATATTGAGTTCACAAGATGAAATCAACTGGGCAAGCGATAAATGGAAGGGAAGCAAACTTACAAGAATTTTTTGGCTCTGCTGAAGAAGCTATAAAGCAGAAAACCAGAAGGAAAGTTTTGTTAATGTGTACTTTTACGATACTTTGTTTTACGTAAGAATGTAAAAAGTAGCAGAAATATTTCTGATGAAGCTTATCAAATACCTAAAGACTTCAAGAGAAAAATGCATCTTTCCCCCTATTGTTTCAAACATAAGAAAAATCTAGTGAGCTTATTTATTAAATTTTAGTCTTTCTAAAAATATGAAAGTCTTGACAATAATTGTTGTCCTCATCTTTACAAAACCATCTTTTTGATATTTAGGATGTCTCTGAAATTGAAGGTGTGTAGTTAAAAAGCAAAGCTGTTCAGAAGCTTGGATCTGGATCTGGTCCACAGATGAACAGGCAGCCACTAAGCACCTTTAATGAGAATTAATGAGACTCAAGGTAGGAAAACCACCCTGTGAGTGTCTCGCTATAAACAAATGGGGACTGCATCAACTTATGCTAATATTTAAGCATCACCTATGTGATATTTTTAATCTCCAAAAGTTTGTAACCAGTAGGTTCTGGGTGCTGACAACCCCAACCAGTGCCATTAGCAGCAGCAACCTACATTACAAGGAAGGAAACAGGTTACACATTTTGGCTAAGATCTGACAGTCAGTGGGAGAGCAGGCACTAAACACACCAGAATTTGTACAAGTTTGAGGTTCTGTGTTGACATCAAAAATGTATCTGCATCCGTTTTGAGTGCAAACCTGCATTTTTAAAAAAGTTAAGTAAAACATGCTAGTATAGTTATGGCAGACCACAGACTACAAGGGGACCATAAAAGACTACTTCTCTCTAGTAGCTTGTTTTCAAATGTAATATACCTCCTCTTAAGCACGAGGCAGATGGCATGAATTACAACCCCCTCCCCAAATAAAACAAAAATATAGAAGTTTTATATGCCTGAGATTTGCGAAGCAGGGAGGTTCCCAGCACACAGACCAGCGGATGCCAGGACAGCTGCTCGGGGCAGATGGGTCCTTTGACAGCTTGATAATACTGACTTGCTGGTGAAACTAAGCCTTGGTAAGGCCAGCCAACGTGGGGCCATCTGTTTACTGGAGAGGAAAGGCTCTTGGAACAGCAGGCAGCCAGTGCTTTGGTTGAGAATTAAACCAACAGCAAGATCATCAGTATTTACAACCTTTACTTGTGCAACCCCATACGTACAGCTGGCAGCATGACTCTGCCACATCAGACTGCTCCTGCAGTGCCGCGCTCGGTTTCAAGATGTGGCTTGGGATTTTTGTACTACAGTTTGTACCACTGAAAGCTCTTTAGAAGATGCTTTCTGCTTATGTCAGTTTGTTAACAGTGGGCAAGGTGATGGTTTGTGTCAAACTTTCACAGTCTTGAATGAATGCCAAGAGCTGTAGTTCAAGACTGAAAATAATAATATGGTTAGAAAGGTGTGATAATGAATACACTGAATACAGCAGAGAGCCCATAAGAAACATTTTTCTAAGATGAAACACTCCCATTCACCTATTCCCACAATAATACCTTCACTGGAGAAAATCCACAATATGCAGCATCAAAAGGGAAGCTCGATTGGGAAGGCTGACACAGTAGCTGCAGAACGCAGGAACTTTGTATCACTGCACCACACTGACTACTCAGCTGTGATTTCTTTAATTGTTTTTATATTCTGATCATAAATTTCTCAAGGACAGGTGTGAGCTGGACAGAGCCTCATAAAAGGACACAGAAAATGTTAAGTGCTCTAAAATATTAAAATGTTCATACTTAGAAGTATGACGGCTTCTATAACACCTAGAGAGGAGGAGGAGGATAAGTTTGAATTCTCTATTCTAGGACACTGCAGAACACATATCACAGCTTCTGACACTCTAAATGCAATTTTTTTCCAATTTCATACTGCTGCTATAGGCTGTCCAAGAACAGAAAGGATTCACCTATTTTAGCCCAGTAGCTCCACTGGCTGGAGATATGGAATGAACTGGGCAACCCAAATAACACTCTGGGTTATGGGCTGGACATGGCCTTTGGGTCACTGGAGAGCTATTTTAATAGGAATTATAGTTACTATGGAAACGTGGTTCTAAATTTTCAAAGTAATCAATGATTTTTAAGTGCCCCAAATAAGACTTCCCAAATGCAAAACGATTTCAGAAAATGACAAGCAACTAAACTATTGGAAAAGTTAATCTTCAAAGCACATCAAGCTCCAATAACATCTCATTTCTACCACAACCTCCACCCTAGGAGGACCCTGAACATTTGCACGGAGCTTTAGCATCTAGGTGCTGCTTACAGAATGGAAAGCATCAAAGTTACATGGTGATGCTGGTATAAAGCAAGTTGAACTTGTCTCAGCCACAGCAGAGTCCTCTTCTCAGCGGATTTTAGACAGAATTCATGTTGACAATGGGAGTAGGACACGGGCAGGCTAAGGAAGGAAAACCTGACCAATAATCCTCTTCATGCTCAAAGGAAGGCCATAAAATAAATTGCTACTCTTCACATTATTGAACAAAAGAATTGACTTTTTAGATGAAGAGGGCAAGTACTCAAATAAAGGATTCACAGTTTTGCTGCAAAAATTAAACTCAGCCTCTTGAAAGTCCAAGCCCCCCTCTTGCGCTTATTTTATTTTCAATATAACAAATCCAGGACTGCGGGAGACAAAGGGTTTTTTTTCCATGCCAGGAACATATTAAGAAGTGTAACAAAAAGCTACTTTTTCATTGGAATGTGAGATGGGGAAGGCTTCCCTAGCCAGGGAGTTCAGGACCCATTTCAGAGACAGTGAACGAACCCTGCCACAACAGTGGCATCAAGAAGAGGAGTTTTTAGGAAAGGAAATGCTCCTCTCCTGAGCTCCCTTCTAGCAGGACAAGTGTTTAGAAAAGTTTGGTAGCATCAACAGCTGAAGAAACCTTTTGAAAATTCTTTTATATTTTGGAAAGAGATTGTACTTCATTGAGCTACTATAATCCTGCCTCTTCATGCCCTGGAGTCACAAAAGCAACAAATCTTTAATCTATGCAATGTATTTTCCGAAGGAAAACTGTCATTTCTTAACCCAGGTTACAACTGTGGCATTGACAAACCTACACAGGAATTACCAGAGATTATTATAAAGATCATAGATTAGTGAAAGGTAAATCTTAGCTGAGTCTTAGAAATTTTTTTTAAAATCACTAAGACAAAGTAAGAGAATTAAGCCAATTTTTCCAAGTTTTTTATTTTTATTTTTTTTTAATAAGGAAACTATTTTCCCTTTTGCCACTACATTTCTACAGGGTAGAGTATCCGGTGCTTAAAAGCTGACAGCTAACTGTGGGCAAGAGCTCCCCCAAAACACAGCACTAAACTAAAAATTCATTATGAATAGAAATCCTGTATAAAACCAAAGCTCAAGCACTGAAAGAAATGTTAGGAAAGAGTCTGATACGAATAAAGTCTGGTCCTTTGTCAGGCTCCAGCCGCTGCTAACAATGGTGTCAGCCACTGGCACGGCTGAATCAGAACTAAACACGGGTTAGCTAGCAGTGTGACAAAGGACAAATCGCATTAAATAGCAATTTAGAAGCAGTTTGTTTCCAGCCTGCTTTTCCGAAGCAGTGCTCAACTATTTTTGATCTCGTCTAGTCTACAAGATATCACCAGCATCGATGGAAACTTCCAGTTAAAGAGTACTCATCACCGTCCCGGCTGCCGGGGCTGCTGACACCCATTGTCAGTTCATGGATAATTTTCATAGTGTTCACAAAGCTTAAGTGACAGATTAATTTGATACCAGTGGTTGTAACACCCTTCCTTTGTGTGGAGGCTTTCTGCCTTATGAGATGGTTATTTCCTTAGAGTAAGGTCGCTTTGTGAGCAGCACACCACCACACTTGTGTTTTCAAATACCAGTTTAGGCTCCTCTTTCTTTCTTTGTCCTAAAAACCGAGAGTATGAATCCCCATCGTCTCCTCCAGATTGTTGTTGACTACAGAGAAGATGCTTCTGTTTTAACTTGCATGTAAATCTATTAGTCTCAGCAGTGAATTAAGGTTTCTACAAGACAAAGGTGAACAGCTTTAAAAGAAAGGCACTATTTTAAACTGATTAAAATCAGCACAGTTTTGATATGAAAGAGCACCTTTATGACAAATTGAAGTGGTTTTACCCTCTTGCATGATACCTGGGCCTGAGCTGGAAGGTCCGTTTCTTCATATCAGTGGAAAAAATTCAAATAAAAACCACTGAATTGATTTTAATCGAACTGGGCTCTCCTACTTAATGATTTGTGTTCCAGATTGTGCTCATAACTGAGCTGAGGATTTTCTCCTAAACAAGAAAAATAAAATCATGTTGAAGCTCCTCTGTCTTTTTTTAAGGACAGCACCAAAAATGTGCAAAATGCTTGTCCTCACCCTCACACAATGAATTGAAAATGTGTATTTACAGACTGTTTCTTTCCATCTATCTGACAAACATCTCAGCATTCATACTACTAACAAAAATTACTCAGTAGGCAGCAGTCTCAGAGCTTAACCTTAAAAACCATTATTTAGATAATGACAAATTTTAAAATCTTTCACTTAAAGGTATTTGCGTGAAGCTTTGTTTGCCACAACATGAACTGCTGCAAAGAACAAAAAACCAGAAAACACATTTGTGAGTTCTTCTATTTGTACCAAATATATTTTATTTCCCCAAACTGCCTGCAATTCTGGCTAGGTTTTATTCTGCTACTCAATTTATGTTGTTCAGGGGGATTAGGAGCATACTACACTCATCCAAAGTTTTAAGCAATTCTAGCGAAACTAGTATTTATGGCTAAAGCTTTGAATACCAGGAAAGCAGTCAGAAGTGCATTTTTATTCCCAAAGAAAGGCTTTCCTGAATGCCCTAAAGTGGTCTCCGCTAGGCTGGGCAAGCCCCAGCCCCAAACTTAGCTTTGGTGTCTCCTATGCCCACAACGAGGGGTGAGCAGTCTCCACTTCCCTTATGCAATACAATGCTGCTTCATCCCCTTTCAGGCTCCCCAGTCTGCTTAGACTGTGAACTCTTTGGACCAGGATCTGTTTGTTTAAAGTATTTAGCATAATAAAGCTTTAAGTCCAGATATAACCCCAGTGTGCCACCACACTGCTGATGGCAGGCAAAGAAAGGTGTGTTTTGTAAGGATGTACTTCCCCATGCAAATCTTGCTTAATACGGAAGCCTGGGCAAACTGTGCACCTTACACCAAATGTGTTTCTATTTCAGTTTGTTTTGAAAGGCTGATGGCCCAGATTTTCGCCCTGATTTTTTTACATATATGTATATATATGTATATACACATACTTTCCACATATATAAATATATACACATATATTTTCTCTAATTTTTACATATACGCATGTATAAATATACATATATACATATATTTTAACCAATTTTACATATGTATGTATAAATTATACATTCCTGTATTACATACAGACGATACACGTGCACATGACACTAAGTCTAATAACCAAACCTCTCCACTTCCACAATCAAATAAATTGCTACCATCTCAGCTACTGTGATGAAATGCACGGATGGAGCAAAATTACAATACTAAGGCATGTAAAAGGGAAAGCCAAGGAACATAATCTTCCTAAAGATACCTTCATGCCAAGCCAAAGAGAGCCCTGCGTGGAGTAAGAACAGGGTAGCAGGCTTTAATGGAGCCTACAGCCCATCATATTAGTTTGAGATCCATTTTTATGAATTATTGCTTGGTCAATAGCATAGCAGTGCCAATGCAACTGGCTCCAAGGCATGCCAGTTTAAGAACCCAGAACTAAAGAAAATTAATCCAGTGCACACTAATGATTAAAATTGGCTGACAGGTCTCAAAGCACAATGGAAAATACAAAATTATCCTTAGGCAAGTGATTTTCTGCTGGAGTTCTGCAGGGATTGCTTTTTACTGTTCTTTTAATTCCCCCTTCCCTTCAGCAATCCTGGAAGAAAACCAGCAACTGCGGCTGCAGACAATACAGGGATTAGAAGAACAGAAAGCATCGAAGAGAGCAGGCCACTGATACACATTGATCTGAACTGCATGGGTAAGTCAGACAGAAAATACCATGTGTGATTTAATGCAGACCAAAAAAAAAAATTCTTCAAGTTAGGGTGTGCTGCAGAATGGAGCACAGTGCTTGGGAACAAAGGATGGGTCTCGGTCACCTTCACTGGTGACATCTGAACTGCCTTTACAATTCAATGGTGTTTAGATTGTGACACTTCCACGCTGCAGGAAGGACCGGATGTGAGAGGTTGACATGCAGGGCAAGAGCCACAAGAGGATGTGAGTAAAAGGAATTGGTGCTTTGGAAACTGGCTATGATCAGGTCTTCTCTGGTGAAATACAGCTCTGAAGTACATCCAGAAAGAGTCCTCAGTACATCAGACTGATCAGTTGAGACATCTTCTAGAGGCTTAAGGGCCATGAAGCAATGTGGGTGTAAAAGATGGAACGGATAAGTTATTTCCTGGCTGATAATCCTCCCCTTTTATGTCCACCCTCACTCCTCCAAGAGCTCCTCAGGTCCCTTTCTCCTAAGCATGGGCTCCAACACTTGAAGGGACACTGTGGACACAACCACAGCCTCCAAGAGCTGTTTCCCCTGCACTGTAAGCAAGTGCTTTGGCAAGCCAACGACAAGAGCAACATGCTACCTTTGTCACTTCAGAGCATCTTTTCCCCCTGCCAAGCAGCCCCATGATTCAGATTTCATATGTTTGCTCCTACAAGGGACTACCCAACACGCTGAGCTGCTAGAGGATTTTTCCAGCTATTTCCTGCACTCTTCTCAGTCACAGCTCTTCTCACCTGGCAGGCACAAGGACTCTGAGACAGCCACAGCCGGAAAACAGCAAGGAAAAAACCCAGGCGAACTCAAGTTCACAGACACATCTCTACACACTGTTCTGCAGGCAGTACTGCGGCCATTACATCAACATGTCAGCCAGCCTTCCCATCATTTCTGTTGGGAATTCAGTTACCTAAAGCACTGCATTGTTAAAAAAAAATTTAAAAAAATCTAGCTGACATATTAGAAGTGTGACTCAAAGATCTGTGAACTTGACTAAATACAACTCACTATCTTAACCAACAGAGCTGCTACTCCAAAACTGTATAGCTCATAGAAGCATCATGTTAGTTTTATGCTACATAAATACTAATTCGTGACACAACTTGAAAGTAAGAAAACTCCTACTAGGAATAATTTTAAAAAGATGCAGTTTCAGGTAGATTTTCATGGGCAAAAGGGAAAGATATGAACTCAGACGGTATGTTCCCAAACTTGAAGCTTTTATGCCTAAGAACAGGAAGAGTGAAACTTGTCCAAAAGCAGCTGCCAGAATATAGCATCTAAAGGCATTACCTCCAAACTTTTTCTGAAACATCTAAACTATTTCTTCCTGAAAACTTGCAAATTTCCCAATGCAAGATGTGTCAGCACTGAAGTTCCCAGTTCAAAGAGTTTAGAAAAATAAAAACTTAAACAAAGCATCTGAATTATAAGGTTTAGGCACCCTCAGCATAGACGTCACCACCAGCAGCCTCCTCATCTTTTCTACACACCAATACAGAACAGCACAAAATTTTACACGATTTTATTACGCAAGTTGTTAAAGTATCATTACCTACTATGCTACATATAACCAAGGGTAGCTGTGCAACCTTACCCTTGCTAAAAACTCATAACAAGTGTTTCAGGACTGATATCGAGGTGGCTGGAAATGACTGTACATTCAGAGAGGACCTTAAGTGAGCCGCCCCCCTGTAACCCAAGAAAGCTGCTTCCCATGTTCCAGGTGAGCACAGCTCTGAAGTTCCATTACAGGATCACCCGGCAATTGAACTTTCAGGCTCAAGATTTTACTGCTGGATTCACTTTCTTTTCACAGCACCCACCTTCTGACAGGCAGGACAGAGAAACCTGACACTTGCCATGAGGCACACAGTGACTTTCAGCTAATCCTGTTTAATGAGGCATTCCCCAAAGTGCCTCTCAAGCAAGGGGTCAGCTAATCCCATTCACTGACAGGATTTTTTTTACTCTTAGAAAATGGAAAGTGGCTGAAAACAAGAATATTTCCTTTTATTTTGATTTACAGATAGTGCTTTGAAGATGGAAACCATGACATTTGGAAATTTGGAAAATTAAACATGAGCTGTTCCTGTCCATTATTGTTAAACCAGTAACTTCTATTAGATGTTGGAAAATAAGGGCTTCTAGACGGGCTCTCCCATTTAACCAGCTGTGCTGAGATTTGTCATTTAAAGCACTAAAAAATGCTAGTATTGTTTTAAGTGAGGATTAAACAGCACTTAAGTGCATTTAACTGCCATCCTTCTACAGTGATTAGATAAAAATAATCATTTTTAAGGATAAAAATGTTGTTAAATTCAGTAAAAGAAATTGAAAATCAGTAGTTTATACCCTTATAAGAAAGGCACAATATTTTAGACCGATAGCCACACAACATTCTTTCTTAAAATGAAGAACATGTGCCTCCCACTCAGCTATACTGGATACTTGACAAAAAAGCTGGGTGCTTTGTAGTAACAGCCAAGGAAAAGGAACAGCAAACCAGGGCAGTCTGAACACTGAACATATGGGATCTGGAGAGTAATCAATGGTTTCACAGCTCTCCCCAACATTAGAGACTCATTAAGGCACTGAGAAGTATCAGCTATCTGAAGAAGATGCCACACCTGTGTTCAAAACACACCAGACATGAGGGAACTCCAGCTACTACACAGGATTCCCAAAAGGAAGTGTGTTGCTTTACAATAACCATAATCTCCTGAGCCTTCAAGAGTACCTACCTTTGAAATTAAACTACATTTAGATAAATGCAAAACCAGTGAATGTTTTCAGTTGCTTTTCAGCACTGAATTTATCAAAACAAGTTATGCCAATGCTGAGAACTCATTTCAAATGAACTTAGCACCTACCTCCAGCAGTAGACAGCAGTGAACTTTACACTGTAGTGGTGAGAAGTGGCTACACCAGCACACTCTTCTTGAATTAATGAAAAAAATGACCTAACATAACCTAAATTCACTCCCTTTGTCCTGCCACTTGTAGCTCTGTATGGGTATTTACGTATAAAGACTCCTTTCCATGGGTCATAAATGGAGCATGATATTGTGAATGGCAAAAGCCAACACTGCATGTGATGCCGATCAACATCAGTCCTCAAGAGAATTGGTTCTGGAGGAGCAATGGAACAACTCTGAAGGTCTGTTCACTCCACACACTGTTTCTTTATAGAGTTACTTTTATGTGATTGCCTGCAATGCCCTACTCACTGCTGTGGTGCTTGTCTGGACAGTCCCAAACTTGTTCTATGGTATAAAGGTGATTATTGCTAGTTCAGCTCAATGCAAGATAACCACTCAAGTGTTCAGTTCACCAATAAAACAGCTTTTGCACATTGATTTAGAAGAGACAATTTTCAGGAAACAGAGATGACATTTTACGGCTCAAGCAATAAATCATCTACTGATACTAGGGGCAAGGGGAGCAACGTGAGAGACAAAGAGCTGTATCTTAATTTTACATGTTAAGAGTTTGACTGTAAGAAGCATTAAGGAGACATTGTCACATACTCAAAATGCATCTTCAGTGATATTTGTCCCCAGATACCTATGATCTAACAAACACATACAGGGAAGGTAGAAGGGGCAAAAGCAAAGTGTGGTAGCTAAAAAGCTACCACATGTAGCATGTTCCAAAAATGCAAGGAAAAAATGTTGATCTGGTATCCTTGTAATACAGTGAAGTAACACAGATAAAGCTCAAGACTGGCATCAAAATTACTTCAGGGGAAGTTTCTGATTTGGCATGCAAGACTGAGTTTTCAACAAAATCCATCCCCAAGACTGACCTCTTGAAGTGGTTTGCCAGGACTCCCACCAGCTCTCCAATCCTGCTGTCATTAGAGGGCTCTTTACTGAAGAGACAGACAATGAGATCCTTGTTGTCTTTTGTGTGGAAGACCACGAGCTGGTCCTTTCCATTGGAGACACTCAATCCTATCAACTGTGAAGAGAAAGCGAGAACAATGTTATATATGTTGATGTATCTTTCCTACTTGCCAGGCTAGTTCTTTCCTCTCCAAGACACCATACTTGCTCTCAACTTCTACCTCTACCACAGAGCTCAGGGCAATGGCAGTGTGCAGGTCCTCACTACTCCTCCCACAAACTAAAAAAGTCAAGGTGAAACAGCAGTGTTTTTTTTGGAAGTCAGCAGTCTCAAAGGTGCAAGGAAATTTTACCATCTAGACCGGGTTCACTCTCAGCAACTCTTGCCAGAAGCAGCACGGTCCCGTGTTACTGTAGTGTCCTTCTGCCTATCCAGCACCATGGGACACCCACCAAAGAGTGCACCAGTTAGATTTGTAACAGCCAAAGCTTGCTTTCCCCAAAATCTGACGCTGAATGACACAGCATGGCTCTGGCAGAGCCATAAGCCTGCTTTTTTTTTTTTTTTCTTTTCAAAGGAAACCAACAATCATCATGAGTTTGGCCAACAACCAAGTTCAAATTCACATATGCAGTGCTGGGAATGCAATGATATGCTGATAATGCAAGAATGAAGTTTACTGAAAGCCTACACATCTGGATGAAAAATCTAAGTTGCAAAGCCTGCAAAGCCATGATGATTCCAGTATTTAGGCATGGATTAAGGTCTTGCTGTTCTGACAAAACAAAAAGGTGTGGGGTTTTGGTTTGGTGGGGTTTTTTTGTTGGTTTTTTTTGTCTATCAAGTAAGTGCTACTTGGCACATTAAAAGCTTTGTCCTCATCGTCTCACAAAGCAAAACCAGGATTTTTTTTAGGAGTGGCAATCTGGGTACACAGGCTATTCAGATGAATATTAGAAAAAGTGAAAAATGAATCTCTGCTGGGGAAACAAAATGTAAGGATGGCAAAAGAAAAAACAAGAGGCAAGTACATTTAACAAACTGGTACTAAAAACTAAAATTAAAAAAAGAGAGAGAAAGGCAAAAGAATGATGAGTACAGAGAGAGTACAGCAGACCTTCCCTGTCCACTACAAGACTACACAACTCCTTTGAGTCATCCAGAGATTTGCAGAGAGAAGCCACATTCTCCTCAAAGTGAGAAGCACCAATATACCATTTTGTGGAAACGAAAGTCTCATTATTCCCTTCTTAAAGAAAAAAGCCTTCTGTGTAACCCTGCTGCCTGTGTTGGAAAGGATATTAGCACAAATTGAGCTGGAGACTACTCACTTCTTTCAGAAGCATGAATCATATTCAGAAACAGTCTGGATCTGTATGTTTGGTTTAGCAGTCACAACGTATTACTTCCAAGAAACCTGTTCCAGCTCTGGATGTCTAACACATACCAGACAGCAGCATCGTCCCAGAAAAGCACACCACAACCAGCATGCAGCAGTGCAGTGTATGCCCTAATTTCTGGATAAAACACTATTCAAGTTTAGAATCACTCATATTTTCTTGGCTTATTATCACAGTACAACAGTCTGTCCGAATCACAGTAACTGCTGATATTTCAAACATCGAGCAGAGACCTCCTGCTACTAGTTGCATAATATACCCAACACAGGTGGAGTTTATTCTCTACTGTTCACATTATTCTGAAGTTATGAAATACTTTAAAAACAAGCTATACTTCATGCACAGACATTAACAGCTGCCTGTGTTTATAGTGTCCCTTAAAATTAATTTGCATGCTTAAATAATATCCTGTGAACACAATAGCACCACAGGGACTACTGCCATCCAGGTTTTAAATGTGCACTGAGTGTGAAAGATGAACAAGTTGAAATCTCTGGATTTGAAAAGCCTATTTAAACATTAATTATTCAACAGAACCTTGTTAGAAGTCCAAGGGCCCTTCAAAATTGTCCTATTTCACCCCTCCCTGCAAGACTATCTGAACAAATAAATATAACACAAAAGAAAATTTCAGAGAAGGTGCTTATCTCAGTATTTACAAACACTAATATTAGCTCTGCTTGAAGATCAGGAAAAAATTCTCAGCATCCACAGAACATCCTTTATTGTATTCAGCGCTGTACTGGGAAAGGTAGTTGCAAGATCCTTTCTGCTGCCCAGTCGCCTTTTAATTCCTTTCTGCCATTATCTGTTTATTTTCTTTCCAGGTAAGAACAAAAAGATAATTGTATATTGGTACTTCTGAGGCAACTGCCAGAATGCTTGCACGCAGAAAATCCCCCAAAGTAGCATCTCAATCCAGCAAAATAGAGTAGTGAAAGGAAAGTTATTGCTTTGTCATCATTTGCACAAAATTACAGATTCCTCAACACAGGACACAAAATAACAGAATGCAGAGCCTGGGACCCAAGCAGGCATGCATTACAGGCTAGACTGAAACCATTTACATGTAAACATAGTTAAAGGAGATGGGAAACTGTAGTGCAATTTCTTCAGCCGAAAACAAGTTTACGGTCGTAACAGACATCAGCTAACTGTCTCCAATGAGATTTCCATGGAAACACCATCCCTAAGGATGTTGCCATGTTGATAGGGTGCTTTCAAAATGCTGACAGCGAGCAGCACAGCTAACAGGCAGACAAATTTCAGCTGGGTTCACCTTTAGACATTGGAAGGGCAATCCATCTTCCCCAGTGAAACACACATCCTTCTAGTAGGACATATTTGATACACTCATATACATCAAGACTGGTGTAATTATTATCCATTTGCTTCTCAGAAATCTTCGTATCAGTTCAAACAGTTGTTCTTTCCCCAAAAGGGGAGGAATCTCTGTATCCTTAATTGGCTACTTACAGCACCTCCCTGTACACTATGAAAGGGTTTCCACACAAGAAGGGATCAGGCATGCAGAAAAATGAGAGATGCAAGGCAGCTCAAGAGGTGAAAGACAATGCATATTCAGACAATTTAGTAACAAATATAAAACATAACTACAAAAGGAAAAAAACAACTGCATTATAGCATTAACCATTAGCAGGAGTTCAATTGACAAAATCTTGGCAAAAGAAACACAAATATTTAATGTCCTGTATATTAACCAAATATATTCCCAAACTCTCTCCTCCTCTCCCCTCTTCCTGCAGCACAGAGAGGGGTCAGCAGTAAATCAACAGGATCAGTGAGCACGCCCTGGAACCACGATGCAATCCCAGTGTGTATGTGCAGATTTTCTACTGTTCCCCAGGAACACAATGCAGGAGAAGTAAGTAAAAGGAGAGGCTGTGGCCAGCAGAGCAGAAATTTATCACTACAGCATTTACCAAAGATAGCTTCCATCAAATTTCCACTCTAGAATATTATTCTGACACCTGAGTGAGTCAGCGAAGGGTCTTTTGGACCAATCCCTCCTGTTCAAAGTACTCCAGGACCTCTTCACAGTTGGTCAGGTCAAGGAAACTTTTCAGTCAGGAAGCCTTGTGGTAGGTTGCTAAAGGGAATAATTGCAGACCTATAATAAATCTAAATAAAGGTGATTTATATCTATAGAAATTTAAGTATTCTAAAGCAAGAGACCTATATGCACAGACCCATTGACTGCTTTGCTGCTAGAGGAAATGCAAAGCAGGCAGCCAACATACAGCCTGTGCTACAGCACTCTGTAGGAATGGATATTTTATTTTAGACATCTGTGTTTTGTGAAAAAACAATAACTACTAACATTTTTATGCAACAGATACTCTATAGGCAACCTACAAATTGTATCCAACTTGCTTGCCTCCTTTAATATTTAAGGCATTAATAATTTCAGAGGAAAACACTCAGACTACCAACAGTGACCTGGTCTTGTCCTGTTATGTAAATGTTAAAGCTCCACCTTTAAACCCATCAGGCACACAGATAAAGTAGATATTTTTCTAAAACTGTGATAAATACAGATTTACCTATAATTACTAATGTAGTAAGTGAATTGCAGTGGCCTGGCCATTTTGATAAGGTAAGAGTACAGAAAACTAGTAATGAGAAATTGCGATGGCCAAAATTCCACCTTGTCCATCTGAGTTCACCTTGATACTTCACAAAAAAAAAACGTCTAGGAAAAACACTCTGTGTAGTCTCTATGTATTTGAACAAGTTGGTTTGCACAAGCAAGAGTCAGCCATTTAGCAGCGCAATCTGCTGACAATTTCATTTTGCACAATTAAGAGATAATGTCAGTAGAACAGAACATCAACTGAGGAAAATGACCTGCAGCTGCTAACTCCCTGGCAGTAATGTCTTTTCAAAACAAGAGACACTGCCATGGAGACATTGCTTTGTACAGCGAATAACAAATTAGGGTACGAGCACGTTACTCCACACACATGCTGCCGTGGGTGGTCGGTGCACAGCTTAGGTGGATGACCAGCAAGGAGGTTAGAAAAGGACCTATAAAACCAACATTATGGATGCAGTCTGAGCTAATCATTCACTCCACATCTGCAGATTAGATTTTACCATTACCCTAATCCCATCTCTGTTCTTTTAGCAATAGGGGGACACCAGATTTATTATTTCTCCAAATGCAAACTTCCCAACAAATCTGTGCACAACATTTCCAAGCAAGCCAGCCAGGTTCTGTAGGTTTAAGATAACCATAGTAGTGTTACCTCAGGCTGAGTCAAAAAAAACCAAGCAGTTGAATCCACACTCCAGGACGCTGAAGAGCTAAAATGAGGTTTTCCTCCATCCCCCTTCCTACCAGTGATAATCTGCTGCTTTGTCACTGGCAGCTAAACTCTGCTACCCCGAAGGCCAGATACCTCACTATAATTCCTAATTTAGCTTTGATAAAATTTACATTAAAAATGAACAAATAAAAAAAAAAATTCAAACACAACATGAAGGATCAAACAAACCCCCAGAGACACAGAAATTGTGTCATAAGCTGCTGTGAAATGCTAACCCCCTTATGGGGCCAGGATCTTGCAGTGCACAGCAAATAAAAAACCAAATAGAAGAACGAGCAGAAGAGAGTGTGATAAGCAGTCTGAGTTTTAGCTTTTATTTTATGTGCTGAAATTAAAAGCTAACGTGATGCATCAGTGTTGCAGATAATTGCACTATAACTGTTCTAAAGACATTAAATATATTAAAAACTGTAAACCAAGGTCTTTTTCCATTTTATGGATATGAAAATGGAGCTAAACAGTAGATGCACTGCCCGTGACTAAGACAGCCCGAGATGAGATTCCCCAGTTCCTGTACTTACATTATAGAGGGGGATGGTCTTCATCACTTTGTACTGCTTCATAGGGTCCATCTTATAAAGGTGTCGATCAGTAATGAAGATTGCTCTGTCCTCTACCTTACTGAAGCGATTGACCTGTAAAGAAGCAAATTTTCAGTCCACTAATCACTGCAAGAACATACAGAATAAAACTCTGCAGCAGGAAATATCCAAAATTCACACAGCTCTTAAACAGGTTTTCTCCACAGATCTTGAAACAGTGAAAAGAAAGATGGATCCTGTAATCCCATTTTACAAATAGAGAAACGCAGTCTTGGGGAACCAACATTCCCAGAGTTATCCAGCAGGGCTGGGGCAACTTGGGAAAGTCTACGGCCTTAATTAAATAAAGGACAGATGCTTTCACCTAGCAATGTTCAACCTGCATCCCTGTCCGCGGGCAGACACCAAGCCCAGGCAGATGGTGGTTGTTTCTACATTATACACATGCCTTTTTCACTCCAAAAGCATGAGGCAGAATACCTGCCCCACAGATCCAAACAGGGTGTCACCAGGATCTGTGACAGTCCAGACCTGAGGCATTTGAAAGCAGATGCTTTGTCCCATCCTACATTTGAGCAGGTCCCATTTCCCTCTTTTAAAACATCTGTGCCTTTGACATAGCTAAGCAACTTGCCCAAGAAGCAGAAAATGCGGACAACATTCCTTCCCCTGACCATCAGGGGATGCGTTAGCTGAGTATGGGCACGCTCCACTGGTTTTGCTGAAGTTGTGCCACTCTGCAAGAAGGAAGAAGAGACAGAACAGGCCAGATTGTGGCTGGGAAAGCCAAGCCTGTACACAGGGACCTAGGCAGCCAGCTGGTGGGAGGAAGGAAAGGTTATTTCTTGGCAAGCAGAAGACCCAAGCTGGAGTGCCCTCAGGCTGCAAGGGGTATTGAACACAACCCTCTCCCTTCCTAAGCAAGAGAGGCAGAGCAAGAGCACAACCAGTCTTGTCTAAGGGCTCACTGCCATTGAGAACAACATCCTGTTGCCCATTCCAGGAGATCCTAACCCCATACCTTGAGCTAGCTCTGGTGCTCATCAGCCCTATCAATTCACTAACTTGACAAAAGCCTGTCCTTTTCGTGAACTTAGCAAGGGAAGGGCACAACAAGCATCAGAGCCACTGCAAGGGAAAGAGGGTGAGGCTGTGGGTAGTGATAAACAGGGGAAGAAAACAGGACAGCTCTGTTAAGCAGCAGCAAGCTATGAGGTCAGTTCAGCCACCCCAGACGTACTGCGAGTACAGCAGGTTTTTCTACAGAGGTGGACATCACTCAACCCACATTTTAACCTGACTTTGTGTTCTGTTAAGGACATGGTATTCAAGGCAAAGATGTCTAAGGATCACCAGTGGGCTCAAGCTCCTCAAAAGAAATTCTTTAAACAGGAGCTCACTGCCCAGCTATGCTATCTAGGGCTATTCTGGGAACACAAAGAACAGAGCTACAGCATCCGGCAAACTTCTAGACCAAGCAAGAAAGCACCCAGAGGCATCTGTGTACCTCTAAGGTTAACTGACCATAGACTGAGATTTTTGGTTGATTTGTTTTTTGTTTGTACCATTGTCAGGTTATTTTGAATCTAGACTCCGGTCTCCTGACTCCCAGTCCGCTCCTGTAAAGTACTAACTACTACAAAAATTATAGTGCACTTCAAACAACTTTAATACTTGCTTCCAAAAAGAGCCAAAGGTGTTTTAATCTTCAAATGACTGTACCCTCTGACAAAGATAGGGTACAGAGGAGATGGAGCTAGGCTTCTTGGAGAAGTACAGCAAAAGGACAAGAGACAATGGGCAGAAGTTGCAGCAGCAGAAAGTCCAACTGGACATAAAGGAAAAAATTTCCCCAGGAGGGTGGCAGCCCTGGAACAGGGCTCAGAGAAGCTGTCTAACCTTCATACCCAGCCATTTTCAAAACTCAGCTGACTGAGGGCCTGAGCAACCTCATCTAACTCTGAAGTTAGCTCTGCTCAGAACAGGAGGTTGGACCACAGACCTCCAGAGGTCCCTTCCCACCTAAATCATTCTGTGATTTAATCAGCCCATATGGTACCAAGAAAATAGACTTCACGGTGTCTGAAATATTCTGACAGTTTTCCGTAGTTCAGCAAACACAGCTTAGTGTCGCCACTGGGAAACATTAATATCTTAATATCTTAATGTTGCCACTGGGCTCTACAGTTGTAAATTTAAGACCAATTACAGATACACACTATAATTCAGTGAAGAACCATTAGTTGCCTGCTGAGGCAAACCACTATATTATCACCTGTAATCTCAATGGCAGTCAACATCAGCAGAGATTATCTGTATATATATGTCCCAACCCTCACAGAATAATCTTGGGCATACTCAAGAAGTTGGTTCACTTTAATTTCAACTCAAAATACTACCCACCTGGGATATTGCTTGCATAACCAGGCACTCAGTATATGGGGAAAATAAGCTCCATCTTATAGTGTATTTATGGGGATTTTGTGTGGATCAACCCTAAAGCATCTTTTTTTTTTTAAATACCAATTATACATAAAATTTCTGATAAGTTAAAAATTAAGTGGGAAAGACAGCAATATGTGAACCCCCAGCAAGTACCACTGAAAACAGCCAAGTGCACAGCCCCATGTCCCAGTATTTTGTTGTAGCTCATACACCCATTTTTTTATGTAGTAAGAGCAATGGAAGAACAGACTATTTAAGCACCAGCTAATGATGCAAACTAATGACATGGCCCAGCAGCAGGCCATGTATAGTGATTGTATAATTATATAATTTCTCTTAACTCTAGGTATTCTGATCTTTTGAATTCATGTCTATTTTTGGCCACCGGTCATGTCTCCAGCAACAGCAACCCTCCAGTACCTGACAAATTAAATCACCAGAACTTCTGTCAAATGCCACACAAGTACCTCTGGAAAATTATTGTAAAAATATGCACCTGTTTATTAAAAATGTACTCATTCAAAGGATACAAGATACTAAATATTATACCTTAACATCATCTGATCTGGGGAAGATCCAGAAGACTGAAGCTCATAAACCACTACTCCACACCTGATGGAATTAGAGTGATTGTTTACAAAAACAGAAGTGGGAGGATCATGTTATGGCAGGAAACAAAATTATAATCTCTCCAGAGAAGTGTTTTATACCCTGGGATCACACCTTTGTTCATATCTCCTTTCTAAACATAGCTCATTTCAATTCCCCCCATCCCACTGCAACTCATTACAAATATTCTTCTAGGCTGCTGGTAACATTAGGCTCCAGCAAGTGGGGTTTTGACAGAGGAAACACACATCTCACTAACATTACAATTAATTTGTCCAGGAAATACTACAGCAAAGGAGAACATTTGATGCCATCTAGGCTTTCAGGTGTCCCACGAGGCCAGGTACTAAATAGTCACAAGGCAAGATGCAAAGTTTTGTCAAAAGTACATGAGAAAGTAGGACACAAAGTAAAATCATTCTTCACTAAGGCAAAGCCGCAGTCATCAGTGTATCACAGTCACAGAGATATTTATTAATAAACTGAGAAGGGTAGACAAGGGTGAGACGTGATGAGGCGGATGAACATAAATAGGATTTTCCTAGGTGAAGTCAGGAGACAACTGGAGAACTTAAATATTCTCAGTCAATAGGCAGCAGACTGACAAAGTTCAGAGCAGTTAAAGGCAAAAAATGCAAACTGAAGAGCTATATGACAGCTTTAAATTAACAGCACCAACTCAGAAAAAGTAACTGAAAATGATTTTAGACAGCTCTGGATAGATCTTGGCACAAACATGCAAGGCAGCTGAAAACAAGCAAGGCATTAGCATGTGGTAAAGATTACCATGGGGAATAATGTCCTGGGTGGCATAGTCTCACTTGGAATATTGTGTGAAGCACCGTGATGGTGAACGTGAAGGAGAGTCTAATGGTTCAGAGACAGTAAAGAAAATGATTGAGGGCCTGGAAAATCTCACAGCAGGAGATGCTGAATAACTGGGATTATTTTAGGAAGCAGATGAATGGGAGAAAAAAAAAAAAGGCTATGAAACACTGAATGGCCTGGAGAAAGTAGGTTAGGAGTGTCTGGTGCTACACATTGAGTTGTTTGAGCAGAGTAACACAGGCTCCTCAAACCATAATTTGGCTGTGCGGCTTACAGCACACCACAATCCACGTCTTAGAACTTAAGCAAAGGCATCTCCAGCCTGTTAGGCAGTGATGTGCCCCACACAGACCTCAGATCTGATGCTGTGTGGCCATGGTTCCCAGACATGTCTTTTTTGATTTATTTTAACTTTTTTCAAAGTCTCTGACAACGACACCTGTTCATTGCCATGATCCTGCTTGTTGCTCCTGTCTCTTACCACAACGTCCTGCCTGTTGTCCGTGCCCACCTCTGGCACAGAGTCCACTGTGACCAAGGGAGTAGACCTTACTGAGCTGTGCAACCAGAGCCACCCCACCACAGAAGGTCCTGCAGCTGTCGTCCAGGAAGCGTGGATGGGAAGCCTGCCCAGCTTTCACAGGGCAATATAATATAGTAGTTCTACAAGCACGTTTTAAATTGCACTTCTTTCTTGTGGTTACCCGCTGGTTTTAGTGTTCACATTGAACAATAAATTCAGCTGAACAGCTAAAGGGATGTACCAAAGGGGAAGTCCAGCAGCTTATCTCACCTGAGAAGCAAATTCTCACTGCTCTACAACTCATGTCCTTTTCAGCTTTTTCCAAGCAATTGCTTTTCTTCAGTTGTCTCATGCACCTATGGCATATTTATGTAAATAATACATGCTGTCTTTTTAGAAGTAAACTGTCACATTGGGAAGCATGCACAGAAGAGACTCAGACAAACGCCAGCAACATTGCAAATGCCACTATTCTTTTTGATTTTGTAGGAGTAGAGACAGACCTTATGTCTAAAATGCAGCTTATACCCTCCTGGAGAACAGCCCTTCCCAGAATTGTGTTCTCTGCACCTTCTGGGCATTTTTTATTTATATCTTTGATCCGAATGTGAATCAGTCTTAATCTAGCTTCTTGATAGCTTATGGGGAAAAATGAAGGTCTAGCCTATAGCAGAAAAAACTCCAAATGAGCTTTTCAGGTCTCTGCCAGGGGCCTCCAGACACCACAAAACAGTGGGCTTTGGAAAAGATGGTCCTCTCAAGAGATCTTGGTGCCACAAATGGCAAGGGAGAAAGTGGGAAGAAAAGCCTTATTCTAAAAAAAACCAAAAAAAAGAGAAACTGTTGTTTCCTAGGTGATACAACAAAATCTGGTGGTATGCATGAAATATGCATTTAGTTTCCCAAGGCAAAAAACTTGAAAATTTCCTTTGAAAAATGAAGAGCACCACAGTGCTCAGAAAGATGTGTTTTTCTATAGGCAGAAATGACCTGCTCCTACCTACACCTACTGCGAGAAAGCAAGCACATGCACCTCCCATCAGCAAGACTTCAAAGTCTTTTCACAGACCTTGTATAAAAAGAGCTATAAAAGTTTGGGTCCAAACAGATTCACTGTTATTATTCATCTCAAACTGTTGAAATTAAGACCCCACGGATTCAAGCTAAAGAAAACTTTACCAGCAGTTATCAATACTTCAGGAGCAGTTCCCCAGCTGGTGAGAGTTGGTATTACTTCACCAGAAAGATGTCAATCATCAGCTAAAAAAAAATTGTGTCTCAAAGAACTTAATGGTTAGCAATTATTTTACAGATCATAAGACATGTTCTACACATAAACATTTTAAAAAACATGAACTCCAGGCTTAACTTGTGTCTATTCAAGTTGCCCAGTACTTATCCTTTTAATTTCTTTTCTTTCCAAGAAAAGAAATGTATTAAACTGCAATTATCTGAAAATTTTAGAGAGCAGACACCTAACATTGCTGTTGACAGTCAAGAACTACTTCACACATGGCGTAATGATTCGGTACCTTACTGAAAACCGCAAAGGAAGTCTGATGCTGTTCCAGAAATAAACCACCTTAATTCACCAAGGTGTTCTATTGTTACCACTAACACCTTTCTGCCTGACAAAGGGACCAACAGTAACAGCACATTCTTTGCTCGGGAATCCTCAGATAAGCTGAATCATGAAAAAACACCATGAGTGAACTTAAGCAACCTTATTCTGTGGACTGATACTTGTTGAAGAGCATTATTTAAGGGAAGCAATGAAATCACCTGATAATTAATCACATTCTCATTTCTATAACTCACTCTTCAGTCCCCTGCTAAAACTTCACATGGACCACATTTCAGCTGAGAAACAAACAGCCAATTTGCAAATCCACAACAAACCAGGTTTAGCATAATACATTTTACAACTTCTCTGCAGTGAAAGTTGCTCCCTTTCAAATGTGCTGAACACGAAGACAGCCTGCATGTGCTAGCACCAAGTGCCCATACTTGTGCAAATAACATTTGGTACGACATAGGGAAGTTAAAGAAGGATAAGGCTAAAAGTAAAAAAAAATACGTTATTTTATTTATTTTTTTTAAAAAGAAAAGAGAAGAACAGTAGCAATCAGAAGTTGTTCCTCTTGCCCCACAGCACTGAAAGCTGATCCTCAGACTGCTGTTACTTTTTGGGTAAGAGGCAGAATGCTACAGCTTGTATTTTTGACATGAGAAACATCTTCATTTTAAAAAGACAGCATAGGCTATAAATCATTTTATGTGAAGAGTAAAAGAAGGCTAATGTTGTTTTCAAGGTACAGACTATGTTCTTGTAGTCAAAGCCTGGAGTCGCTTACAGTCTACAACACTTTTCACTGTTGCTTAGTCTGCAAATCCAATGTTCAAATTTAAGGTATAATAGATTACTTGAAGTGCATTGGTTGGAAAGTGAAATGGTAAATCTTGAAATGTCAAACCTTTGTCTTGTTGGCTTTCAAAGTTCAGGATTGTTTGTCTTCTCTCCTTTGTTCACTGCAGGCTTGCCTGGACATTTCTCATCCATACAAGAGGGAAGACAAATGGTTCACTCAAAGATATTACATCCAAGCATGGATTTGAAAGGGGTCATTTGCTTTTGAGTTTAAACATGGAGATGTACTGAAATCACCAGGCTTACACACATCATTAAAGATCCTGTGAAGTTGCAGTCCTGTCCTCAACAGCAATGCTGAAATTATTTTACCCATTTGTTGGAGGGGAGGTGCTCCTATTTGCTTCTTTAAGACCATAATTTTCCTAAAGGAGATGCTGTAATTTCACTAAATTTAGCTATATTTTTTCTGTCTAACACAGATCTTTAAGAATCAAGTCCAAAAAAAAGCATTAATGACCTCAAAGACTTGGGCACAGCTGGGTTGTGGATGAGTAGCAGCTCTTCCATGCCAGCTGACCCATCATGCATGGCTTTGTGCGCATGTCTCTGTTGGTGCTTGCAGGTCAGCGTGTCTTACATTAGCCCTGCTGTCTGCGCATATGTATTTGGCTGCCATGCTTGTGCGTGTGCTTCCTCTACTGATGACTTCAAAAGCCATGCAAAGGTATACCTAACTAAGCAGGCAAGCAGAAGATTAACCCCGACCTCTCTGATAGAAGAAAGAGACCAACAATTTAACCTTTAAAAAGGTCAAAAATGTTACAGGATAATTTAAAAAGCACAAGACTACAAATCTATAACCTCACAATCTGCTGTATTTCCTGACTTCAGCTGAGCTACGTTTTTTAAGCACCCATGGTAAGCTAAAGCTTTCTTCAACTCTGAAAGCACCGAACCTTTCAGGCGCAGGAAGAAATCCACTTCATTATAAGTAACACCTATTCCATGTCCAGATTGCTTTTATTATTGAAGTGCTGGGATACCAGTGCAACAAACCCACCAGAAAATGGATTTGTCCAGCAAGTAAACTCAGTAACAGGGTGTATAGAAACAAGACCTGTTCATATGCTCAAAGATTTCTTCATATACCATAAACAAAAAGGAACTGCTCCAACAGCTGCCTAAAGGCAGGAGCTCTGTGCCTGCAACTACTGAACAGGATAAGGTTAGACCTGTGCTCCAGAAATCTGCTTTACCCTATGCTTGCACAGGAGATTGTCCTCCAGAGCTGACTCAGAAGCAAGCGAGAGAAACATACGGACTTAAAAGCTTAAAAGTTGCATAATAGCAAGCAAAATTAAACTCCCACACCGGGTATACATATATTGTACACACACCCCCTGAGTAATTCCCCTCACCATCATTCCATTCCCATTCAAAACAACTCCTACAATCACATCTTTAAGAGCTGTATATTGTATTTTTACAATTATTCCAGCTTAGCTAGAATCAGCAACAATTTGGAAATAGTTGATTAAATTAATTAGAAGTGGAATTATTTTGTCTTCAGCCTGAAGTGAAAAAAGCCAGGGGGAAATTCTCCTGTATCTCCTTGTCCCTAACAGAGGTTCCAGCCAAACTGCTGCAAGATTGTAAGGAAGATGTTTGGATTCAGACTCACCCAATCCTCTTTTAATCCTAACAATATAAACCAATATTCACTCAAATTGCTCATTCAACTAGCGAAACACACTCTTAAAGGGACCATGTTAAAAGCAACAGAACAGTCCACTGAAATATTTTTGTTTGGAAAGCAATAAGAGATTTTGATTTTTATATACACAAATCACCATTGAATAAATAATATAACTCACTAGCAAAGAAGTATGTTATAAAGTGAGATTTTATGCTGCAAAATGAATTTTGTTACTGTTAAATATAACATTTGCAGAATCATAAACAACTACCATGCACATGCTCCACTTCTCACACACAGGGACCAACTGCAATAGCACATTTTTAGAAATAAAAGGAAGATACAGCTTCTTAAAAACACCTCAACATCAGCAGCCCAGCCTGCCATTGAAATTGTTTTTGCCTGTTGGCTTTGTAAAATTCAAAATATCCTTTCCTGACAGACATTTAAAACCAGGACCATTTAGATCATTATGAACTACCTATAAAAAACTATGCAAGCAAATTTTTCTGAGTAGTTTTTTAAACTATTCAAACGATTTAACAAAAAAGCAATTCTGCTATGAAAAAGTCAGACCCAAACCAGTTACACAGAATCAAGTGAATTTATTCATGCTTCTGACATGAAGAGGCCACAGAAGCCACTCAAACCAAGCACCTTTTGGTGCAATAGGTTTAGAGTTACGTATCCATCAAAAAATCAGTGATACTGTTCGTTGAAAGAAGACTGCTTTAAACTGCTGCCTGTTAAAGCATCTCCATGATTATGTTCTCGCCCTTGGCTTCCCAAGATTTCACCTTGACCACAAGAAGTTTCCCCACCCAGCCCATGTGTCTGCAGACTACGCACATGCTGGTTACCTTGCGGACGTGACAGGAGAAGAGCACGTTCATGTACTTGTCTTTCCGTTTCAGCTCATTGGCAACAGGGATGAAAGAGCCCGTGGTCTGAGGGTTATCTGGTTTCTGAAAGAGCAAAGACAGGCACATAACTCTTCTTGCTTACTGAAGAAAGTAATTGCATTACATCACGGTGGGCCAGAGAGAACTGCAGCTGCATCACCGTGTTCGAAGGCTTCCTCCAGTCTCTGCCTCATCAAAGAGCGGCAGAGCATCTGGAGTTTTATGTGCTTTCTGAAAAAAAAAACCCTTAACAAACCAAAATGCTTAAAGGAAGGACAGAGTAAAAGGAAGCAATGCAACTTGCCTAGAGAGAATTTCTTTGTTCCTTTTCATTTTATGCTATTTCTTAACATCCTATTGTACCTAGAATTTTAGTTTTACATCATATTCTTTCCTAGCTTTGGCCATTTGAAGAGCCAGCTGATGGCATTACTCATCTTTTAATGCCACTTGTGATGCTCAAGCTCTGATTAGCATGCAGAAAAATCATTCCTAGTACAGTAGAAGTCAAAAACTCTGAAACTATATAAACCTGTTTAGAGGAAACTTCAAAGTACTTTTCCCTCCCAAGAAAGCAACAGTCACTTTTTAAGATTTCCATCTTTTTAGCATTCTAAGCCCCAGCCATTGCATTGTGACTTCACTTGTACTCACCAGTGCGATGTAATTCCCCTCCCATGCTCTTTGTAGGCCAATATCAGCTCTGTGACCCTTCAGCACTTCCATGGCAGCAACCTTGGCCCTCAGTTGAGGTAGGACTTCTGGTGGGACGCTCTGTATGAGTTCACCTGCTCTCCACCTGCCACAAAACACCTGAATCAGTTCTAGTCTATACGATGCACTATGAGGACTACTTCTGCCAGATCAACAAAAGGACACCCCTAGACTATAAATGTCAGAGTAAAAAGAAGTCCTTCCATTGCATTCATAAAACTGCAAATGTCAGTTATCACTTTAAAGTCACATATCATCTCTGACTCCCAACAGATTTGGCTAGTGTACTCCTCATCCCATACCCCATAAGTCAACTACTGGCACATCTGTTTGCAATAAAGTTTTTGCAAGCCCATTTTTTGGCTCATTTACAACATCATTCTCCTTTAATAGCTGAATTTGGCCCTACAATTGAAACCTAACCAACTGTGACATGAAACAGGGCAGGACAGCCCATGCCTTACTCTATACCATACTCCAGCCTTCAGCAGCAATGCCAGGCCTCCAGGATTAATGCTATGAAAAGTCTTTCAGCAACTAAAATTTTGTAGTTATGATAACTGAGCTTATTCTGAAAGCAGGACTCTCTACCCAGAGAGGCTATGGAAGGCTTTCAAGAGATAGCTAGAAAAAAACCCCAAGGCTAACTTGATCTAGTGCTGGTGGTAATCCCCCTTCCAGCAGATGGCTTGACTGGAGACCTCTACAGGCCCCATCCAGCCAACACTTCTCTTGTTCAGCAATTTTCAGAAGTCATCATTTTTCAAACTGGAATCGTAACTACTTTGCCTGCAACTTACCAGAGAAAAAAAGTCACTAGCTTTTAGATATTAGGTATAAAATACCTCTTCTTCCCATAGAATATGGGTGAATAGTGGAACGTTATTTATTCTACTGCAGAAAAATACTGGCTTAGCATAGAAGTCTTGAAGAAGTCGAGAAGATTCCTCTTCCCCCTCATCTAACAGCAGCTGCTCTTTTCTTTTGAAACCAACCAGAAAGGGGCCAAGGAAGGAAATACAATGTTAATCCTGACTAAATCTTTGAAACAGAGTAATTATTTGCCTGGTCAAGGGTGCCAAAAGCTACTGACATCTTCAGCTATGACGTCCAGTTAATGTTCTTCAGTCCTTTTTTCAACTTTCATGGAACAAGCAGTATCTGTTCACTCCTCTATGTTACACTGAAAAGACAAGAGGTTTTCTTTTGTACCTGTGGTAAATGGTCTGGAGTGCGTCTTCAAATCGGCGCAGCACTTTTGGTGGAGTGGGCCATTGCACATGCTTGCCATAATCCTTCATTAGCCTCACATTGTGAAAGCGTCGGGCAACCTCATGGATGTAGGCCTTCACTTTGTAGCGGCGGTAATACTTGAGTATCGTGAGGGCAGCCTTTGTCCTCTTATAGCGAAGGCGAGCCAAAGTGCCCCTCCAAACCTAAGAGTCAGTGGAGAAATAGTTTTAGCAATAAAAAGCATGATATTTTTTTCTTTCTGTACTCCTATACTGCTAAAATCCATAAATACATTAGTTTTATTTTGAAGGAAGTGATTTCTCTGTACCAATCAAATCCAATTAAAACATAAGTGAAAAAACACTCTGTTTATCAGTGTATCGAGAAACAATCTTATCTCTGATTAAAAAAAAAGATCAATTTGAAAATAGTTCAGGGAATATCCATTCCGGCTGTGTGCTGAAAAGAAAGTAAATATGCAAAACAAATGATATCCTCCAAACTTGCTGGATGGGAGGCCAGCTCTGCCAGCTTTGCTGCGAGTCTTATTTGTGCCTGGAGAGCTCCACAGGCAGAAAACACACCACACTCTGGACTTCTCCTTCTGACACCCCAAGCAAAGAGGCACTCTGGGACTCGGTGCAAGAAGACTGCTTGCAGTGCTGATGTGACTGTAGGTTGCTACCTTAACTCCTAACTTGAAGACCCCCTGCACAATGAAGCATGGCAGCACTCAGCCAGGCTGGGCAGGTTGTGCTGTTTGTACCCTGTAACCAGAGAAATGCATATTCACCTGAGCACTCTCAAGCTGACATGCACATGCCCAAGGGATTCATCAACAGCTATACTTTCCCTCTAATATAATCTGCCAAGATGAAGACTGTATTTTTGTTTCCTTGTAAAATTAAACTGGAAGGATAATGAGCCTCCTGCATACGAAGAGTGCTTCGCAGCTCACTACGGGCCCTGCTGGAGAGTTTATTTCCCTCTTGAGAAACATCCCATAGTACCATTGATGCATATCAAGCCTTCTATTTACAGAAGAATTAATTAATTACCTGAGGCAATTTCCAACATGATATTCGCTTTATGAAGCTGATGTCAGAGGTTCTCTTGACAGCTTTACTGATAACCCTGATATGTGGCTGACAAAAACTATATGTAGCAAGCAGTAGAGCAGATATGAGGGGCTGCTCTTCTCTATATACTCAAAATTCAGAGGAAATAGAGCCTTTGGGTCCCAAGCCTCTCAAAAGCAGAGGACTCTTCTTCCAACCTCTGTCAGAGTAACCCCTCCTCATTCACCTTCAGCCTCACTGTCCTCATGTGGGACACCTCCTGTTCACAATAGACACGACTCACGTGGCTCCAGCAGAGCCTGGGGAGTTGCTTGAGCACCCACCACTTCACTGGTGCGTTTGATGTTCTGTAAAGCACATTTATGTTCTAGCATACCAGAATAGAGCCAAGACCCTATACAGTGCTGCCCAAACATCTGAGGTAAGCCTGAGCCAATCCATTCCTCAACTTGTATTTTATTGTGTCCAAATGACTGTAAGCTTACAACCTCCAACATTTTATTCCAAGATAGAAACCAATCACTGAAATATTATGAACTCACCCTAAACCCTATGACATTCTGTGGATCATTTACCATGGTGAAAGCCAAACTGCAGCTGCTAAGTCCCATACAGCTGAGAAGCAGATGCAGCCCAGCTCACTCCTGTACTGTACATTGTGTGTTGTTGGTAGGAAGAGGAGGAGGGAAATGATCCTGGACAGCAAAATGTAGGAAAATTAAGTAAAGCAAGCAACTGGGTGAACAACTCAATACACACAATGTGACTGAAAGCAATGTCCTCCTTACTGGACCCCAGCCCCTGCTAGGTGCCACTCTCCTAAAGAGGGTGTGAGAATAGAGACTATTTCAGTGGTTGAAGTGGAGAGCTGGGGAAGTGAGGCAGGACACAGGACAGCAATGGGAAAGGTAAGAGCAGGAAGCACAAAAAGCAGTCCCTGTAGCCACTGCAGAAAATCAGCACTGCTGTACTGACCTGACAAACAAAACCAGCAGGAAGAGAAAGCACAAGTTAAACAGTGAACTGGTACTGAAAATCTCAACACTGCATGCATATAAAATAATGTATAACACTTTCCTTATTTATTCTTTCAAATCATTAGACAGATTGAGGGAAAGCAGCATCCTCTGCATCACATATGCTGTTCTTAGTAGTTGCTTTTAGCACATTCAGTTATAATTGTAGGTTTAGTTCTACGTAACCTGCATATCACAAAGAGATACAAGAACATTACTATATAAAGGGCATCAGAACTCCTGAGAATCTCAGGGCTTCCTGAAGCCACAAGCTAAGACCAACTTGCACGGGGTGTGGGTTTCACCCAAAGTGCGTAAGGCTGATTTAAACCTCACATTTTCATGTCTGAGGGCATATCAGGTTCAGAAACTGTATGAATTTAGCAGAATCAGCAACCAGGATAAAATAATTGAGCATCTAAAGAGTACTGAAGTAATTTGTGCCCTTTTTCAAAGAAAAGTGAAGAAGACTTGGATAGCTTGAGACATTTAAATGTAGACTGAAGTGTCACAAAGTGTACCTGCAAGGAATGTATGGACAGTAAACAAGATAAACTAGGTAAAATCCTATTGCCAACTTCTCATTTTTTTTAATTTAGTAAGAATAGAAGTGAGGTACAAAGGGTTCCAGGTCACAGCTAAACAGCCTTCTGAATGTTATAAAGGATCCCAAGAAAAGAACATGCATGGTAAATTTGTGTAAGCTGCTAAAGACTTTGCAGAGCTTCACTTCTGTCAAGTTTTTCCCCAAAACATTTTTAATTGTTTTTAGATACAGAACAAGGTCTTGGTTTTGCTTCCTTGTGCTTGAAGTAGGCACACTCTTGAGGGAAGTCTCTTGCTGTGGTTATTTTTTTACACCAGTCAGACATCCGTGGAACAAAGGTGCTGTAACAGATTGCCCCAATGTTGTATCAGCTGCATCGCTGCAGAAATTGGCTTCACAGTAAGAAGTGTCACAATTGCTACAAACACTAGCCTTCCAAATCCAATTATCCAGCTGAGGCATGCCCTTTGGCTACACACAAGCAGTAAACTATTAATGAAAAGCATGTCCTCAAATCAAGTTGTCATAACTGGATAACCTCCCTCCTAGTAAGAACCTTCCTAATAGCCACAATGGCAGTGCCTCCCAAAAGTAAGGAGAAAGCCAAAGATAAGAACAAACTTCTTCCAGGGAATGGGGTACAACTATTTTAAAAATTGTTTTTCTGGCTTGCTGTTTTTCTTTTCAACCACAGGAAGCGTTTCTGCTTAAAGCAGTCCATCAATAATGTTGAACTGCCAAGGCAAGATGACTACCTGATGGTCTAGCAGACTCTTCCAGAAACATGGACCGTACAAACCTAGAGACAGGAGGAGGCTGTCAAAGCAACCAACTCCTTGTTCAGCAGCCACTTTGTGTACTTTGCATTATGTAGTTGTGAGCAATGGGTCAGAACCATCCACAGGACAAACGAGGATGCCGGAGTGTTTCCTACCAATATGCACCTTTCTCAGGCTTGAGTACTGGGAGAGCAGTAGCTCTCTCAATGTACCTTTTCAATTCTTCCCTCCACCTGCAGTTCATAATTCAAGAACATTAAGCACTGTAAAATGAAATTAAAGATCAAATTTCCAGAGCTAAGTTTATTATGGCATTTAACAGATTCTTATGTTGCAAAAGCTACTTTTCTGTTACATGCTGGAGGACAATGGTAGAGCCAAGGCCAAACACAGGGAACCTGCATGCCAAAAGACCCAACAGAAAGATTTGTGCATCCAGGATTCTACTTCTTTCTTGTGGTCCTCTGTACCCAAGATAATGTCCAAGTAATTTTCATATATAGTTCAGAAAGGATTCAACAGGTCCCAAGCATTGCCATTCTGAAACTTGACAACCAATGAGCAGCTTTCACCTTGAACTTAAATCAAAACTACACACCAGCAAGCTGGTAGTTTCAGCACTTGCATTTAACAAATCTTGCAAGGACAGGGTAAACAGGCCTGAGAATCACAGTGCCCTGTATCATTCCTCCCACAGGCAAGAATAAAGTGATACTTCCTTGCCACCTTTCTATGACTTTCACTTCTGGTTAACCTGGCTTCCCATAGAAATGAGACTAAAGATAACCTTGTCCCCATCTGACCTCCTGAGATTGCTGCAATATCTTTTGAATCTCTAGCCAGCTTCAACCAAATCTGACAGAGGAACAGAAGACTCAAAGAGGCAAGTCCATATATCTTTCAGGAAAAATCAACAGCAGGGTAGAGCAAGCCTCAAATTAGAGTGACATTGCTGGAAACGCTTCAGAATGAGCTCAAGAGCCATCTGCCTTCTTTGATCTCCAAATCCCAACCAGCACACACGAAGCTCCTAGCTAGGCACAGCCACACCAGACTGCGTGCCAAGCCATACAGGTAGAGGATACCATAGAAGGATCTGGCAGTATTCCAGGGGGATGAAAAGGTGGAGATGTGTGAACACAAGGGAAGGAGTAGAGGCTATAATGAAGAAGATTGGAGAGTACTGGTAGTGAAGTGGTCACAAGAAGAAAACTGATTGTCATCATTGTGGGGTGTCAGCAGTGTAGGACAAACCCACAGGAAGCCAGGCTCACAGAAAACCTTGTTTGATGACAATTTTCAAAGTGACACACTGAAGAGCAGACTCCAAAGCAATAAATTTTGTCACCAATTAATGCAGTGCCTAGTGCTCAAGCAAGAGCAAGAGACATCATGCAGGACATGCCATTGAACAGATTGTCCTCTACAAGAGCAGCTGCCCAAGGAGACAAGGCAGGGCAGGGTATAGGAAGGGGAATAACCAGCAGGATGTGTTTGCTCTATAATGTGTATATGCACAGAAGGGGGCCATGAGCAAATTAAGGACTCAAGAGCAGAGATGTATAACTATGGTTATGTTGAAAATGGAAAACAAAGGAGGGTTTAGGCTTCTTAAAGACAAACAAGCAAACAAACAACAAACCAAACCAACAACATTCCTCCCCATCCAGTCCCCACCCATGGTCACTCCTCATCTCTTTCAATACCTCTGCCTTCTCCTTTATGCTTTATCCTCCTAAAGGTTGGGTGAAGAAAAACTAAGGGCAAGTGAAATTATGACTAAAGGGCTAGGAGGATGGATGGAGAGAAAAGGTTGGAAAACAAAGTCTGAACAACACAAAAAATTCAGTCAAAACTCCTGAAGAGTATTCATCTCTATGGCTGCTTCCAGTGAAAAAGAGTTCCTTGCTGTTTGCTTTACCACAGTCCCTTATACTCCTTCAGTTATGCCCAGTGAGGTGGAAATGACCACTGGGACCATGAAAAGCTCCAGACCAAGAGAAATCCTCCTGGACAGCTCTGGGTGCTCAGTGATCCCATTGGTGGTCCCCCTCCTCACAGTGAGGCAGCTGCTTTGGTAGCTTCTGAAACTGGGACTTGCACAAAAAGAAACAGAGCATTCATCCAAACCAAGAGTCATATCTTATCTTATGGGAAGTACTGAAATATTTTATGAAGCATGTTTAATTCACATGTTTTTTGATTAAAATTTAATAACTTAAAATTCAAATGAATGGAAAAGGAGATCTGGACACACCTTTAGAATCAGCTTTAAAACCTCAGTGAGCTTGTAAGCAAAGTTTCTAAGATTAAAGAAACCTAACACAGATCAAGTCCATCACTTTAGCAGAATATAAATCCTATATGCCAATCTATGCATTATAGGCTCATTTGCAGACTGCAGTCTGCTTCCAAGCGCAGAATTTCCCATTAAAAAAAGGGGTGTGGAGGTGGGGGAGAGGAGGAAAGAAAGGAAAACAATCAAATGGCCCCTGCAGAGCACAGGGAAAACCAGCAGACCAGACAGGGGGGGCCCAAAGTGCTGAGATCGCCTCGCTTGTAGGTCTTCTATGGAAAAAGGGATAATCTAGATTTGACCTAGATGCTGCTATCTCTGTGAATGTAGAAGAAACCCCACACAGCACACAATCTAAACATAAGAGCAAGCAAACAAATGCCCAGAATTCAGCAAACAAACTGAGCTTGTCTAAATTAAACACCAGTGTTATATTTTTGAGCAGTTCTGCAACTAACTAAACCTTGGAAAACTATTTCATGCTTGCCGTATGTAACACAGCACACCTCCTCCCACTAGGCCTCCTTCGCACTAGCCTGAACTGTTTCGTGATCAATATTTCATGCTGCCCTAGCACAAGCTGCCCTCCAGGCATCCAAACTGAAAAGAATAAAACAAAACCTAGCTAGAAATTCACACAGGCATGAACCTTCCTGCACAGCTTTAAAGGATCTTAAACAGGAAAGGTTATTAAATATTTAAGTCCATAGTGCAGTGCAGAAGCTGCATGCAGTTCTGCCACAGGGTCCTCTGAGGCATTGCAGTTAAAATAAATGCTCAAATCTGAAGCAAGTTTTAATTATACTATTCCTGATTGCTTTCGAAAGGGGTCATCTCCTTGCAGAGCACAGATATGATACAGGGGCTAATATGCACATGCAGGACCCACTGGGTACTTGCACACACCACAATTTGTGATCTGTATTTTCTCAATTCAAGTAAATTCAGATCCCATAGAAGGTTTGAGGCAAATGGTTTTAAATCAAAGCCTCTCTATTCTAATAGATCACATTACAGAGCATATAAGCAGTGAGTGGGAAGAGCTGCTTAATTTACTAAATGATATTTTCTCTTTTCACATGAGTCAGCTGAACAATGTTCATTCTATCACTCTGCTTAATAGAAACAATATTCCATGAGCTATGAAAGAGAGAAGGGTCCCACTTGGAGATTAATTAGATTATATTAACAAGACCATGTCTAAGAATAAACATAAAATGTATCAAAGAACAGTGGTTGTAAATAAGTTGCACACGTGAGACTCATGCATGTATGCATGACGTGCTAGATGCAGAACCCTAACCAAGCTGGTCTGGGCTTCTTCTGCAGCTCATTCTGCTGCTCAGCAACAGCTGCAGCAAATGTCATGCTGCTGCACCTATCTTCCTTCGAGGCCAAGCCTGAGCTGCTGCTGCTGCAGTTCAGCCTGAATGCCTCAAGAAAGCTCTTTGCCATCCTACTTTTAAGGAGTTGCTAGGTCCATTTGGTGCCCCACTGTCCTGACAAAGGGCATCCCATTAGTCCATCCTGGTTGCACTCTACAGAATTTCCTGCTTCTGACAATGACCAGGGAAGGAAGATGTTGGGAGAAAGGAGATAATTTTATATGAACAGATGAAGAGAACTGCCAAAGCTCCTGTATTAAGGAAGTAGAGAAGTCTGCTATCACCAGAACAAGCTTGCTGCCATTAGAAGGCAGGATTCTTCCCTCATCCCATGAAAATGCAAGGCAGAGTTTTTCATGATGAAGACAACAAAATACATATTACTTCATGATCTTCAATGTTTATTGCTGGTAAAGACTGCAAGGTCAACCAGAAGCACAGAACAACCTCCAAACATGGAGAAGTTAAATACGCTATGACACTTCTCTGTGGGAAGAGAGGACTGAGAGGGGATATGACAGACGTCCACAGAGCCCTGACTGAAGCTCTTGCCTTGTTGGTACAGGAATGAGTGGGTATCAAGTGAAGCTGGCAGATGCCAGGACACAAACAAAGCAAGACCTCTCCATGCAGTGGTTAGCTGAGCTTGCCAAAGAAGGCTACAAAACCTAAAAGCTAGTGGCATATGTTTGAGGAGAAGTCCAGGGAAAAGAAATCCAGCAGGTGTTATTGAATAAAAAAACCCATCCCCAGCTCACATTATCCGAAGTCCAGTGTCTGAAGGGACTGGAAAAGTATTAAGGAAAGGTATGATGCACACCTGCCCTGCTGCTGTCCTCCCAAGGCATCTCTTGGAGACACAACCATGGTCCCGATGGACCTTTGGTCTGATGCAGCACAGCAGCTGCTACAGTTTAAAACCTACATCTGTTTAGTGAAGTGGCTGAGGATAAAGCTCCACCTACGTTTCTGAAGTTGTGACAGCACTGTTCTGTTAACAAGCTTTCTAGAACAAAGCAGATACAGGAAAAAGAGACTCATGCAAAGACCCAAAATATGTTACTTTCCTTTGTCTGAAGGACACAAACACCACTAAAACATGCGTTTCTGCTAGGGAGGGCAGTCTTAATCATGGTGGGGGAAAAAAAAAAAATCCAGAAATATTTCAGCAAACACAGATCAATCACTCTAATTTTGCCCAAAAGCTCCATAGCCAGTGTAAGTAGCTCGCTACGCATCCCCATGAAAGAGTGGCAAAGCCCCTCAAAGGGACCGTGATTTACACTGCAGTGCTCTGTTGGTAAAGAAGATCACACAGATATTGTTTGTGCACCTCTACCTTATTATAGGCACAGTTCATATGATCCTGATATTTTTACTACCAAGTTAAATGAAGATCTTTTCCAAGTTAAGGTTGCTGAATGCTATTTGTGCTTACTTGCACTTTAATTTACACCATACTGGTGGTATTTATACAGTTCAAACAAGGCTTAAAAATGGCTTGAGGTGCAGCAGATCAGGCACAACAAAAAATAATTCCCTTCCATGAAAACAACAAGGAAGCATCAGTAGCAATGGTTGCAGAATCTGGTCTTCCCAATTTGCCTGTGATACACACGAATAAGCATGAAAAAATCCCCCACCCAAAAGTGTGAAAGGAGAGTTAGAACCTAAAATACTCAATTTACAAGATCAGAACTACAAAAAGTTTGCTTAACAAACAGAGGACTGCAGAGATGTTTGCTGAAAGAAGCCTGTTCAAGAGGGGCAAAAAAAGGCCACATTTGAGACTGGGATTTCCAGAGGGACATGGAGACACAGCATTCCACAGTTCCTCTGATCCATTACAGAAATCAATTTAGATTCTTTTTAAAGTCCTTCTGACATGTTGTGCAAACCGAAATCAAGTAAAGCAAAACCTGAACAAGCAGGTTGGAGCAAGCAATGGGCAGCATTAACACCTAACTGCGGGCTCTGCAGCTGGCTTTGCAGCCATAATTTATGAGAATTTACAAGCAGTGCTGCAAAAAGCAGAAGATCAAGATGAAGTGTTTACAGAATTGGGCAGTTACCTGCTCTGCTGCAGCTGCTGGGTGCTTTGCTTCTGACTGGGCTTACTGAAGTCGTTCATGCACTCACCAAAGCACAAAACATATTCTCTGTGATGCTGGCAACAGGCTTAGGGAAGAGTTTGAGTTGGTTCTTTTTGTTATTGGTTTTCCCCACATGCCTGGGAGTTAACAAACCAAGTTTTAAGGTGACTAACAGCCATGAACCTCAAGGTCTCAAAGCTCGAATAGATAGTTGCTCCATCATCCAGCTGGGCCATATTTTTAAACAGTGATGCACACACATGGTATCCTCTCTCCTCCTTCCTTGCTCAAGAATAGATGGATATTTATATTTATTTAGATTAAAGCATGTTTTCACAATACTTCCTAGGAGAGGAAAAAGATAATAAGCAAGTATCCAGATGCCCCATTGCACTGCTGCTGAAAGGGTAGGATCCATTTTGTCCCTTTTTGCTTTCTCCCATGGCCATGTCCCTGAGTCCCCTTTTTATCAGCATGGATGTTGATCTGAAGGAAGGTGAGCTGGTTGTGGACGTAAACTTGCAGAAAAGAGCTTCTTTTCTTCTTTTTTTCTTTTTTTTTTTTTTTTGTAGTAGCTAGATTGGTTTGTTGGTTTGGGGGGGTTTTGGGGGGTTGGTTTAGGGGTTTTTTGTCTGCTGTTTTGAGTTTGAGACGCCTCAGTGCTTTCACACTAGAAGCAGACAAGGGATGTTACTAGCACAAGCAGCATGGGTGAAGCAGTTGGATCAGTCTGCTAAGAAATCAGCTTGGCCACACCGGCAAGTGGCACTGTCAACACAGCAGATACATCCAATTCTTTATTTCACTTGGTCCTTCACAGCACCCACATGCTGCTCCTTTGGAAGGAGCTACAGCACCTCCTTTCACAGCTTCTCCCTGCCAAAGCCTCTCAAGATCAAAGCTTCAGTTCACGGTACAAATCCACATATAATTATATACCTCTTTCCACTTATATATTTTATATTCAAAACTTTACGAACACATTCCCTCAAGATGGTAAATGCCTTGAGTCCGGATGGCAAACGTGTTGTATCACTTTTTATTTGGGTCACTGAACTGAAGCCCTCATCAGATTACTACCGCCCGTCCATAATCTGACATGAAAACGCCTTCTTTGTCCGAGTGAAAGCTTCCGTTTGTGGTTAATGCTTCCCAGCGCACCGTGCCTCAAGGACTCATGGGGCTGGAGAAGAAAGGGAAGGTGAAACATTAAATTATGACAAGTCAGCCATGGTTCTCTTTTTCTGCTCTTCCCCACCAGGGTTGGGGGAACGTTGCCATGGCGATTGCAGCTGAGCAACAGCTCTCCGGAGAGCATCCTCTGCAAACCTCGGCGCCCGTGGCGAACTGCACGGGCACAGAGGAGCCTCTGGGCCATGCCACAAGGATGTGTTGGGATACCCACGGCAGGGACCGGGACCAGCGGTGCTTCCTTCCAGCTGCACTGACCTCCTGGGGTTGGAGGGTTTCTGCGCACAAGGATTTCTGTCTGAGGAGGTGCTGGGCTGCAACGCAAGGACAATTCTTGCTTCCTCTGCATTAGGCAGTAAAGATTTAGTGAAGTGATTACCATATGCAGCTGTACGGGTCTGATAAAATTACACTGAAATAGTGCACTAAATTATATTGACAAGATACATCATCTTTGCATGCCGCACGTGCCGGCTGGCTGGGCTTTTTTTCTTGAACAAAGCACTACTCTGCAAAGCTAATGAGTATGTGGGAACGTTTCCAAGGGCAGAAAAAGCAATGGAGTTTTATGGCAGCTTTTTTAAATTTTATTTTTTATTTTTATTATTAACATTAGAGCTGCTCCATTTGCATTCATGAAGACAATCACATAGATGGCAAGACCACAGGTATAGTAAATAAACTCAAATGTACCACATAAAAAGAAGTGATGTTCTCTGCTGGTGCTTCTAAAATGACCATTCGAGTTGAATCCAACAGAGGTGTCTCCACTGCCATATGGGTTTTCTAATACCAGACACAGCTCTCACTTGCTAAATTCTCCTGGAGCCAGCAAGTTGCCACAGTTAAAATCACATCACATCTGCTTACTGACTTTGTTTGGTCTGAAGGAAAATTACAGCCTGGAACCTCACTAACAATTTATCACAGAAGACAAAGGAGCATTGAAGATAAATCTAAAGGAGAAGACATCCAGGAGATGTGGAACAAAAGAAAGTAAAATTATCTACTTAAACTGGAAGTCAGTTTTAATTCAATTTAACCAAACTCATAAGCAGCAAATTCTTATCAACATTAAACAAAGGAACCAGCATTATTTTGAGCGTTAAGGGTTACGCACATGATGAAGCTCTTAAGATAATTACTGTATCTCTTTTTGAAAGTCTTGTGATTTGTACAAGAGCATAACATATATCATTAGAAATGAAGATGTACATTTAAAACAACCAAGAAACAGAACTGCTAAATGCAGATTCTTCTTTCATTTAAAATCATTCCTGCGCAAAGAAGTATGTTATTGGACCCCAGCCTGTGATCGGCTGCTTTTAAGGCTACGCCTTACATTTTCCCTCAGTTTTTATCACACAAATGCCTATTGTCACAACAACACATTTTATCTCCAGTTGTCTTTTCCTACATTCAAATTTGAGGAACTCCAATGCAACAGAAGGCTCCATTATTTTTAAAAAATCAAGTTAATCTCTCCCTTTCCTTTTAGATGTAATCACAGTTTGCCTTACTCAGCTGTCGATGCTTACAGGCAAAACTAAAGTAAGGAAAAAGGAGCAAGAATTAAATTTTCATATGAGTTTTTAATGAATGACTGAAAGCAAGTTGAGAACAGATATTAAGATACAGGCAAAATTGCCTTGATGTTTTCAGAGCATAGAGAAGGCCTCTTCAGATCCTTACTCTGATTTTATTTTTTATTGTGTTGATTGTTCCTTTTTAAGCAATGCCAGCCTCCAACTGCCCCATCTACTGGCAGCAGAACACAGCTGGTGCATGGACACAGAAGGGATCTGATACAGAGCTGAGAACGAGATCTAACAGTAAAACGAGAGAAATTCAGAAAATGGAAGAAAAATTCAAGCATTTTCCAGACAGATTTAACGCTGTACAAGGTATCTAATTACATACCTATAGACCTCAACTGAACACCTGCTCTTTTGTTGACGAGCTGTTTAGTAAGCATTTACTGATTCATCAGTGTTTCTTGACTTTAGTTGCAAGTTCCAGGACTCTAAAGAGCTCCTCTCCATCACTTTGCAAGCATTTTAGAGCCTGGTTGAAGAACATTCAGTAAATATAAACAGAGAAGCAGGCGAACCATAGCGGCATTAAGATATAGAAAAAGAGCCCTAGCCATCCAGTTTTCTTCAAAAAGTCTTCAGTACCTTGAGCACTTGAGAAGGAGCTTGTCTTTTTCCCACAAATATTTTATTAGGTAAATTAGAATCTCACTAGAGATTTCTCAGAGGAAAATAACAAAAATTTGACTCCATCCATCCTATTTCAATACTCTGTGTAGATCAGAAAGATGCCTCCATGTAGACTTCTGTTAGTCCCTCTTGACTCCGGGGAGAGAAAAAAATAAGGGAGGGAGGTTTGTGAAACCATAGGACAACATGCACTGGCAATTTAACTTTTGTCACTTTTGCTGATAGTTGAAACAAGAGAAACCTCAAAAGCACTGCAGTTCTTCTATATATAATCCAGCATGTCTGATGCCACACAAAACCACTGCAGCAAAATCCCTCACAGAGCCAGAGAGTCGATCCATTATTCCTCACCAGATACTTACCTGCTAGAGGTAAAAAAATGTTTAGCCCTGCTCTTCTCCAAGGTCACTGAGCCCAGTCCAGATCACATCCCAGACTACATAATTCTAGAGTTTCCATCTAAAGGAAAGGCCAGCAAACTCACAAAAACTGACACGTTGCTGTCAAAATTGTGCCGCACAGTCCTCCGTGGATTTTATCTGAAGGAGGGTGCTCACCTTGCAGTGAGACATCATCTGTTTCCACAGCACAGACAGGCTGGGTCTTTTAAATTAGTCTTTAGTAACTGCACCTTTCTAAAAGGGTCACCTCTCAAGTCCTCGGACATTTAATATGAAAACTGGGGTCATCTGGGAGCAGGTGTCCCCCCTGCAGCTTTATTCAGCAAGAAACTCATTAGCTTGCCTCATACCACTATGGGAAGAAAGAGACTCCAGATTAATGGCATGACCAACATGCTTAGAAAAGTGGCTGCAGACAGGGGATCTCCTCCCGAGAAACCAGACTGAGCACAGTGGAAGTGCAACTAATAACCCAGAAAAACCTGACAAAGGTGTATGAGAGGGGCTCCACAGATTAGCCTCATTTCACTCCAAAAGAATAAGACAGAATAAGCTTTTGGAAAAGTATGCTGCCATTTCCAGGGATGAGACCTGGAAGAATACGACAGGTAGTCCAAGAAAGTTGTTGTGAAGCTCATCAGCAGGGCAAACTGAACACTGCTAAAAAAAGGAAAGAAGACACTGAACCACAAAGCTCAGAAATAGGCAGGTCCTGCATCCTTTAAGCAGCCTGAGCTTTGCATTTCCAGAAAAACTAATCACATACACATACACAAAACTTAAAAATATTCCTTACTTAAGATGAACTATGCAATCCAGCAAACAAATACCAACAGAGATGCAACCCTGGACTTGACACTTTCTCCTTCCATACTGGTCAAATTGTTTTGCTTTCCAGAAAGGGAATCAGATCAAATGCATTGTAAACACAAGAAATGTGAGTGTTTCACAAAAGTATTAAAGTTTGCAGTGGATAACTTTTCTTCCAGGATCTTACCCTTCACCAAAAGCGATTCAGTCCATCAGGTTTAAAAAGTTTGTGCAAACTTATGTTAACTACATAGCTTTAGAGCAAGCTTTTTCTCTGTGAAGTTTTTATACCCATATGTCAGCAGTTTCTATTTCTGATGGGTAAAAAGGGTTTCAGAAGTTCTGTTTTTTCCTGAGTTCCAAGAATGACAAAGAAAAAACACATTTTAAGAAATAAATTTCTAAAAATCTTGACCTAGTTAACAATCCCTGTTAGTTAGGACAAAGTCAGTTCCATCATTTCTGTGGCACTGAAAGTCAGAAGTTGTTGCTCTTTGCTAGACAGATCACACTCATACAGAACACAGTTTTCAACAAGTACTAAAACCAGCTCTTGTATTTTTTCCACTCCGGTGTACACTGCTTTTGAGGTTACAAAACCAGCTTTTATTGTGTTGTTGTGGCCCCAAAAAGAACCTGAATTATTTAGGAGCTAGCCGAGTCACAACCAACTCCCACGGCTTAGGGCTTAGAAGAATACCTTCATGAGCAAAGTCTGAGAATGTGTTTGCCCTGAAGTCAGAGAATGTAAAATTACCTATCCTAAGGGTAAAACCTGAAAGATCTCGAGCTCAAATCCCATGTTCAGAGAGGAAAGACAAGTGCACAGGTCCTGTTGCATAGTGCCTTAGGTGTCTTACCCTTTGTAATGGTAAGGGCCTTCTATTTTCTGTTCTGTAGACTGCCCTTCCCTCTGTTACCCTTTCACCCAAGCTGCTGGGGCAGCACTTTCCAGAGCCTCTGCAGCAGTGTTTTCTCTTGTTCCTGTGCTGTAACTATACTAGGCTTCCACCTGCAAACCCCAGTATTGCATGGTATAACAGGTTCTTATGGGAAGTGACTGCCACTAGTGTGCAAATCACCCCTTCCTTCTGTATCGCTTGCTATATTTTTTGGTTTACGTTAGGGGACTCAATAATACGGATGCTCAAAGCTTAATAAACCAATATGCACAAGCATCTGCCCCCAGTCATTGTATGCTCCAGTCAGCACTAACAGTATCATAAGAAAAAACAATAGGGATTTTGCACAGGTCCTCATAAAAACTCAATAATTATTAATGGAATAGTATGATGAGGGAGACCACATGCTGCACCAGAACGGATGCTCCGCAAGTATGCTCATTTGGGAATCCTGTCCCTTCTCTTCCTAGCTAGCCTCTGGGGAAAAGTTTTCCCTGTCTCTTTTCTCACTCTGTCTTCCCCCTCACTCCTTTTCCTGCACCCCCAAGAGTTTTACCATTAGAGCTGATGTATGGCATCAGCTACAGATTCACTAATAAACTTTTATGCATGTAAGCCTGTCTCAACATCCGTTGTGCTTCACTTACACATTCATGTGTAAGAGTTTCTCTAAGTTTCTAGGTAGCCTACTTTCACTGAGTAAAGAGCAAGTTTTTTAAACAGTAGCAAATAACCTTATAGGTCCTACAGCTCACAGTACATCACACCACATCAAGACTTCAGAGCAGCTACAGAGCACTATTGAAAGAGCTTTAAAAAAAATTAAGCAATAATCAAACTGCAGTTGTCCTGGTAAAATTTGTGCAGATTTGTCACTTTTGCAAGTGAGCCTGAAAAGACAGCAAAGGTGTTTTAAGGAAAGTGAACTGAGTTTTTAATGCAGTAAACTAAGCTTTACCTTCTGTAGGAAGAGCACAATCCTCACAAGCATCGTGGCATGCAGTTCCTCCAAGGTGAACAGAGTTCGAGGTGTGCGGATGAAAATCTTGGTCTTGCCATAAGCCACATCGTGCTGAAATCCATGACACTCTATGAGCTTCTTCACAGCATCTTTGTCTGAAGGCAGGTCATGGTTTGGCCAAGTGAATTCCGAGATCATCTTGTACCTATAATTACAAAGTACAATTTACAAAGGTAAACTTGTCATCTAGGCTCTCAAGAAGCCAACCCCCAACACATTTTAGAAATCATTATGTTCTAAATTCTAATAAAACTGGTTATAGATAGAAGAGCCTCAAGACATCCTCTGTAGGAAATGTGATCCTCAAATCCAAGGAAAATTAATGTAAGAGAGGCATGATTCTGAGACGCTGAAAAAAAATATTGTGAGGAGCTCACTTCATCAACACTGAACTGATGCAACACAACAAACCTCACCATTGTCTTCCTGCAGATTTGGCAGTTCCATGATTCACACTTTCAGCATTCAATTTCAATTTTTTTTTTTTTGTGAGGAAGAAAAGCTTTGGTTTGCTCCTATTCTGCATAAGAAGCCAACTGTAATCAATTGTTTTGTCAGAAACCCTAGATTTAAGAATTCTGCAAATTTTCCTTGTTCATTATTTTGGTAGCCATTTCTAACAAATTCTACTATTTACCAAAGTAGCAGATAGTTGACTGCCACGGTTTGTGCAAACACCACTACTGCCTGTAATTGTTGTTCAATCATTCCCTCCCATCCTTACTCTCCAAACTCCTTTTTACACTAAGAGAGAGAATGCAGGTTGGAACTAAGACAACTACAAATCAAACATGAAAGTAACTGCATCAGACTCTGCTCTCTGTAAGATTTACCAGCCTTGCAAAGTGCTGATTAGGTGAATAGATGTTTGCAAAAAGCAACAATGAAATTTCTGCATAAGATTTATGGACATAATCAAAAATGTAATAGACATTTTCACTGTAATAGTACCCACATTCATGTTCTAAATAAAACAAGCATGCAGTAATCTTAACCACTTCTCTATTTAAAAGCCCACAATCCAAGTCAGGCATCAATCTCAATGTTTCAGACATTCAGAATTTTCAGCTACTATTAAATGGACACAGTGATAAACCTTTTTACTGGGGAATGGGCACACTGCAGGAGTTACTAAACAGACTAAAATAAGCCTGAACAGAAATACATCACACTGTCGCTTTCATTCATCAAATTAGCCTTTCTGAATAAGCTGTTGAAGAGGGGGAAAAATGGAGGTGCGCACTGTGTCTAAGCAGGGAACACCATCAGCATGAGGGTTACAGCACGCTGACTAGGGATCTTACTGATAAGTAGAACAGGTATATTAAAAAACCTTCCTCAGTCTCACAACAGAAGATTTTGCATTTATACTTGGCTGGCAAAAGCATTCCTTCTCTCAAACACGTGTACACACAGGACATAAATATTTTACAGTGGTTTCTCTTTCCTATTCTCAGAAAAATGTTCCTGCAATAACTAATTCACTGGGAAAATCTTCCACTTTGAGACACATTGGGGGGAGGGGGGGGAAGAGACAAGCAGAGTGGCAGTGCAAACCCACACTTAAACAGGCCTGCTCCACCCATGGGATCAGAAAAAAAGAGGCATAAGGTGTCAGGTAACTGAAAACCTGCCCAAAAGAAATCTTAAATTCTCCTCCTTTACAAGAACAGGGCTATGGTATTTAAAGACATCCTGCGGCAAATGGACCACCTCCCTCCTAGCCCGCGGGTGGTGGGACCGGTGGTGGAATATTGTGGCACCCTTTTGTTCCTCCCATGGTATGTGCAGTGCCATGCCGCAAACTCCTTCCCCAGTGCAGAGAGCACAACCTGGATGCCACAGCAAGTCAAAATCCCAACCTCGCTGCTAATTATAGTGAGGCAGAAGCCAAAATAAATCTGCTCACTGACATTACAACCCTTCCCCTCTCCTGCCTAGAGCTCTTGACAGCTTTCAAGGTCCTTTATTCATTAGACATCCTTTTCTACACCACCTTTGTTTCTCCTACTTCTCTGTATTTACACCCAGAGAAATGCCCGGCATGCATGAGGTGGCTACTAGAGTTAACAATTCCCAGTATAGCTCTTCTAAGAACCAAGGCTTTAGCGAGCCACTAAATTATGAAGCTTTAATGAAAAATACTGGGTCTGCATGTGAAGCTGGATCATACTCTTCTCTTACCGCTGTGTGGTTCAGAGCTATCTTGGTGTCGTTTACATGCTATGTTTAACATTGCCTTGAAATAGGCATGTGGATGCCTTCACGGTGAAAGTGTTGGATTACGCTCACATGCAGCCATGCCTGCAGATGCCTCACAGGCGCCATTCTTCCCCCTGCCCCACACACATACCCCTTTCTGAAATCCAATCAGCTTTTTCTGACAGTAAGTTATATATTAAAACAAAAGAATGCATCACATCTATTTAAGATACATGGTCCTGACATGCATTTCAAACAACTGGAAGGTGTTTTTACTAAGTGATGCACAACATCTCTTGGTCCAACAAAAAAATATTTAGAACTTGCTTTCTACAAATTGATAAGGACAGACTGGTTTGCACAGAGCTCAAATAAAAGTTCTTTTCAAGGAAAGCTTGAAAAGGACATTTATTGATGGTCTTAACTGTGCTTCACTTCATTGCCTACTGGCAGATGTGAGATATCAACTATCTTACAGTATTTTAGGGCTAAATAGCAACAAGCTCTTTTCCTACAGAAAGTTATTTTTTATGTTTTTATATACACATGCACATACATATATATATGAAAAAATAGGCACATATGTACTCAGATATATATCAGGATATGTATAGAAAAGAGAGATAGCTCTCTCTTTCTCTAAAAAAAAAAAAAAAAAATCTCCTGTCCCCTCCAAGAGGGACTAGCAAAACAGGAGACAGGTATCTGTTTTGGGCTCAGAAAATCTGAAAGCTTCAGGGGCCTATAATGGAGTTAAACATCTGTTTATGGGACTGAAATCTTGTAATATCTTTTGCATATGTAAGCAAAGAGATGACAAAGTTATGTCCCAAAACTGCTTCTCACTGAGTTACTCTAAATCTGTCTTGAAACATGCCCCACATAGAGTGCAAGAGTCCAGAGCTGAAGGGCCTGGCGTCTCTTCTATGTTGCCAGTCTCCCAATAAGCCTGTTAAATATAAAGCAACAGAAATCCCTTCTGATCCCTCTTCAAAAACCACTCAAAAAATATGTGGCTTGTACAACAAATCATATCCCCCAGCCCCTGTAAAAGCATATGTCTCACTCAAAAGACAAACAAAGAATTTTTGAAAAAAAATAAAAACAATATCCGGGCTAGAAGATTTTTTTTTTTTTTTTAAATTTAGAAAAGTTAGTGCAGACGGGACTCGGAGCAATACCATGATATGCAAATACAATGTCTGATACCTTACACTGTAGATGTTTAATCCTACTCCAGGGTCCAGTAGAACAAATGTTACAATAGCCTGAAAGCTGTATCAGTTGCTGTGTGCTAATTTGGTTTACTGGCTGTAAACACCACTTCTGGTCTTAAGCTTACAGGACCTCATCAAACATTCATTAAAAAAAAAGCAGCTGTTTATATCAATAGTAATTACACAAATCTTAAAAGTAAATTGTAATGAATTCCACATGTGAAAGCAAAAGCACAGTCTAACTGCTGCATAATGTTCAAGAAAACCGATACACAGCACTGTTTAGTAAGCCAGACCCTTTTGTTCCACTTCAGGTATCATGAAATATCCAGGCAAATCTCCACTCTGAACAGCAAAAGATCTTTCAACAGAACTTTGTTTCTAACGCATGACATCCCATCTACTGAATAGTTTCATTTTTTTCTACCTTTACAGCCTTTTTCTCACCTGATTCAGTAAGAGAAATCAAAACCAATTCACTATTTTATCAGCAAGAGGTTGAATTCTTAGTACCCGTGCTAATTTACTGAAGCCTTAAGACAAATTTCAATCTAAAACATTTCATTTGTCACAAGTCTAGTAGGAATTAAGAGGGCAAGTATCAAAACCACATTTTAACGAGGTCATGTTACTATCCCTTTTTCCGACTTCCAGTTTTAAGGTCCAGAGGCATACACATGTCACTGTGCACCATCAAGCACTTCCCAAGACACACAATGTCCACCTGTCTCTCTCACTGCAACAATTAGACAATGTTCAGAGAGAAAACAGAAGTTAATTAGCTCTGGGTTTAGGGTTGTGCTCTGGGGAAGAACCTCATTACACGTTCCTGCTGCAGCGAGTAATACAGCAAACAAATTTTAGCAGAAAAGGAGTTGAGCCTGAATGCCCCATATGTACCTTTAAACACATCTGCTTCCACAAAATGAGAGCAACCAGAGTCCATGTTAGACTCATGTTTTATCATACCCAACAGCAGATATTAAACCAAACACACCACCACCCATATGCTCAAGAGTAAGGACCACAAGTCCAGAGACTTAAGACTTACTCTTCACTCAAGGGGAGACAGCCAAATCACACACCTCATTCCAACATCTAAGTTGTCCTGCAAAGAGCTGAACTGAGTCACTTGCCAGCACCCCTCTTACCTGTGAAGAAACTTCTCATATGTTTGGCGGTAGGCAAAGCCTGCTCGGCGGACTCTCACATTCTCCAAAAGGCCAAGGTATTCAACCTGATGCCTGCAACGTTCCTCGTCAAAAAGCTGTGGTGACTTCTTATCGTTGGGCTTAATGCAACGGACATAATAGGGTTCCTAAGGGGACAAATCAAACTGAGTTTCACTCAAAGAAAAAAAGTCTATGTAGACACTGCTGTTTCCTCATGAAAACATGGGAGATGTCAGTCTACCCCAGTCATCTGAATGAGGTTTGGTTGTTCAACAGGAATGACAAGGTTAGAACAGAAATGACAAGAGTGGCACATAACACATTCCTACCCTTAGCACACTGCAAAGACATGTTACAGGATCAATGTGTTACTCGTTCAAGTTCAACTGTCCTTTGCAATCTATCAGAACCAGTTCCATATCACCCTTCTCTACAGACTTTGACAATAACGAAAACAGTCTTCATAAAAGATAGAACAATGTAATTCATTGCCTTGATTGTCAGATACGGCTTTTCCCATACCAACATCTAAAAGCAGCAGAGATTACTCTGTAATACTTAAACTATGCTGAATCAAGTTCTCTAAAGCCTGCAGCAACATGCTTGAATGATGGAAATCACTGAACACTACCCTGTACAGGGCAAAACCCAGCTACCTTCCATCCCAGTTCTACACTGCAAGCACCACACCTTCCACAGGACAAACACAAGCTGCCAGCATGCAAATCCCTCTTTCTGCACCACCTTGGACTTGCAGAGCATCAAACAGGGACTGGTGGCTTTAATGCCACCCAGCACAGCCTGGATGGTCCTGCCCTGAGCTGACTGGGCTGACCCTGGATGTTCAGGTGAGACTCCCACAGGGTTGCACACCTTCCACTGCAGGCCAGCCTGCACCCAGGAGATAAGCCCCATACACAGTCCTGCTAGACTGGTTTTTGATGTTTACCTTTATTTTTATGAGATTAAAGGCAACTTTTATTTAGGCCAACATGGTCTATAACTAGCACCAGCCTGTAAAGTGTGGCTATAAATCTTTCAAATGTATGTGCTTTCATCACAATGGGTTTTGAAGTCCATGGGTTTTGAAGTCCATTAATTTCTCTCTTCATTGCTAGCCCTTGCTATCCCACTTCTAACTTTATTAGTGGGGGGAAAATCAATTAAGAAGCATCATAAAGGCCCACCTTAGTTTTTCAAAGTAAAATTGCGTTCTTATAACATTAATATGTATTATTTTTTAAGTAGCCCTTGCAAAAGGAGTGGCATATTCTGCAGGCTAGCAGAGCCTACTGCCCACCAAGTCTTATCACTAGCCACAGCAAGAACTCAAACGACGATCCCAGTCAGCTCAGAAAATCACAATATGTCCAGAGCCTTGCTTCAGAGGACATGTCAAAGATGCACTTAAACTGGAACATTTAAAACATCAGTTTACAGCAATGCTAACATTATGATAAATGAGGATAAGCAGCTTGTCTAAATTCTTAACATTAGAAGAGGTCACCTTTCATAAACACAACTGATAACTAAGAATGAAATTTCAGTAGTTTTCCCCTGGACTAGATGAAACATGTGGCTGTGAAAACATCTGTAAAACTGCTCTGAGTAACCAGAGGCCCGTTCTCAAAAGGGAAACCCCAAGGGTTCTCCAAAGGAATCTGTTCTGTTCCAATACTACCGGACGGTTTCAACAGTGATTTGAATAATGGAGTACAATGTGGGTATTAAATCTGTAGGCAATACATAGTTTCAGAGTGCAAGAACCTACAATGTTAACAAATGGGAGGAGTGGTCTGGAAAAAAAAGGGGGGGATTAATTTAGCAAGGACAAATGCAAAGTTCCACATTTAGGCAGAAATAGTTGTATAATAAAAGAATGAAAAACTGATTTGACATTAGTGCTAAAAAAAGATCCAGGCGTTGTAGCTGAACATGAGTCAAGTTCACATTTTTTAAGGAAGGGGCACAGAAACAGGAAAACTTTAAAGACAAAAAACTCCGAAAGATTTCTACTTATGTGAATATTACATTCAGTTTGGGGCACTGCAGTTCAAGTGGGATGCAAATGGTGGTAAGTCAGTTCAGGGAAGAACAAGAAAGATTAAAAATCCAGAAAATATGACTCAAAGGAAATATAGTTTTAGTCTTGAAGGACTGAGGAGCCACATATCCAATATTAGACTTTATACACTTAATGGGTAGATACAAAGAAAAACAAAGATTCAGTTTTAGGACAAAGAAGCACTGGCTTTAACTACAGCATAAGAATTCAAATTAGGCATCAGGAGCATGAGGAACAGGTGCAGAATGCCTGCAGAAAGGAGAGGAACCTCCATCACTGGAGGGGAACAGCCTGACCAAGCACCTGCATAGAAAAGGTAGAGGCAGAGGTGCCCTCAAACAGGATGAATTCCCAAGGTCCTCTTTAGCCCTACTTTCTGTGATTTGTCTATGATTTAGCCCCATTTTCTACGAGTTTACGTCACTTGCCTAATCTCAGGATAATATGAAAGGCCCAAAATTGCTATTTTCCCTTCAGTAATATTGGAGAAACAGGATTATCCTTGACTATCCTGGCTAGTCCTAACATAACCTGGAGGTATGCAGCACTAATGAGAGGCACATGGAGCTTCCACTGACTAACAAATATGAATAGGCTGAATAGGAGTAATGAAAAGGCTAAGATATGGAGGCCTTGGAAAAGCAGAGCCTCATATCCTAGAAACTGATCCAAACCACTGGATCTTCTGGGGAAGGTGTTGGACTGGAAAATTTCCCTGCTTTCTAAAGCATGCAATCAGTAGCATCAAGCTGTGCTTTTCTCCTGCAGGGCTGTCCTTGGGGTAGGAATATATAGCACTGAGGAGAGTGAGCAAAATCTAAGCCAACCACCCATACAAGAGCTGGCAGCATCCCTGTGCTGCTTACCCTTCATGCAGCAGCCCAGAAGTGCATAAGTAGGTATGGGGAGTGCGTGGGTACACAGAAGGATGCACAGGCAATATATGTTCTTATATCACCTCCCTTCTCCTCTAGTGACTTCATCTCTCCCTGTGAAGGGCATCAGGGGTAGCTATTTCACAGTCTTGTTTGGCTCCTTTACTTACCAGGGAGACTGAGGCAAAGCTGCACGCAGTAGAGAGAACCGCCCCACATCCAAAGAACCAGCTAAGCCCCCTGGTAAGGCCGTGGTCTCTTCACCCTGCTCTTCTTTTCATATCCTCAGAGAGCAGTGGGCTCAAAAAAGGAAGGAATACTAAGGACATAACTTCCCCAGGGCACCAGGAAGCCAAGCAACAGCTCTATTCTGCGTGAGCTCTTCTACCGAGTCACCACTGCATGAAGTGCCTTCTTCTGCCCTGGTAATTCAACACAACCCATACCTATTCTATTTGTTCTCCTTTCCTTAAGGAGAGAACAGTGAAATATAATGTACTGGTAAAATTTAAAGAGTTTTAAGAGATTTATACATAAACTTTTTGGCTTTCTCCTGAAAATTATCTCTGCATTGAAGGTAAGAAGGTTTACAAGTGTCTTTATTCACTCAACAGTCTCCTACCAGCTCTCAGAACTTGCAATCTGTGTGGGTGATGATTTTTCCTTCAGTTGTAGAGCTTGGCTGTGCCATGGGAATGCAGCTGTCATCAATGCTCTTCACGGTCTCTCACACATTGTGTCAAACTATGAAGGTAGAAGCAGCCCTTTCTGAACTTTGAATCAGTCTTGAAGTAGGTTTGACGTGGTCATAGCAGCTATAACTGATGAGGAATAGGAGTTTGCTGCACCTGATGCCTGCAGTTTATAAGCTCTGTATTGTAATCTCTTGGTTGTACCCCAAGAAACAAAGTCCAGGTCATTCTTCTGCTGGAACAAGTCTCCTATGTGACTGGAAATAAGCAGGTTATACAGAGAACTCACTGAATTACACCTGAACTGAGAAGCTATGAAAGAGTCTGCAGCTGTGAAGGTGGTCTGCACTTCTCCCTATCCCCTCTTGCTAATATTCAGCTTGGGCCACTTCTCCATTCACATGTTGGTTACCCTTGAGGGCAGACCTATCTCAGTGTTAGCAACAGGACCACTAACATCAGAATGATGCCAGACAATGCCAGATCTGCCCTCAGTACCGTTGTGTAGCATCTAATGTCAAGATAAGAATATAAATCCTTTGATGAGATCGATATCACAAATAGTCTTCGTTTGATCCACAGAACTACAACATCTTGAGAACACAGGTACCAAATTAAAGAAGTCATTAGGAGCATGAAGTCAAGAAAACACATTCCTCCTGCTCTGTCTCAAGGGAAATGGCGTCACTTGTTCATTACTGACATTATAGTGTCCAGTGCACAGCAATTCATTATTGCTAATACATAAACTCCCGTCATCACTGCAAAGCTGGCTGCTTGGGTTGTCATTCATGTCTTTGACATTCAAAAATGCAACAAACCTCAATGCAAAAAATCTGAGACTTCAATCCCAGCACAGAGAGGAGTGACTGTATCTGCATTTGATATAAAAGGCAGAAGTCAAGACACTGCTTTCCTTTTGGAAAACAGAAATAGGAAGTTCCTGCACAGACAGGAGATCATCTATCAGTGCAATTACAGTGTAATTAAAGCCTCTCAGCAACGACAGCTACTAGGGTAAATTCTAAAGTAGATTATTCCATGCTTACAATCCCACCAGCCTCAGCTCTTCAGGGGGATAATTATGCAGCTCCCATTATTGCACCATAAGGCTGTCAAGCCTGGGAGCTGCATTTCATAAATGGAAGAACTGAAATACAGAGACACAAAGGCCCCAGTTCCAAAAGCTGTTTAGATGCCCAGTTGCAAATGATTTTTTTTTTTAACTCAGGCTGAGGGATTTTCAGACTTTTAAATGTTAAAAAGAAAACAAACCAGTTTAAAGTCATTGCACTCTAAACAAACTCCTCCTTGAGAGATTTCTTTTCCATAGTTTATAGCTTGCTAGACAGGGGAGATGACACAGGACTGACAAATTTGTGCTGGATATGTCCAATCACTCACAGCGATGACATTATAACTTACTAGAGATGAAACCTGTCAATCTGGATAGGAGAGAAGAGGTATGGACAAAAGAAAGAAGAGTCGGACAAAAGGAGTTACAGAGAAGGAGAGGAAAAAAAGAGAAGGAAAAAAGAAAAGGAGAAAAAAAAGAAAAAACAGAGAGATGCATATCCAGCAAGAGTTCCTAGAGAAGCTCATCATTTATGCTATGTCAGCCAAAGGACTTCACATGTCAGTATTTAAAAGAAAAGCCACCCAAAGTAATCCATCACAGAAAGACTAAATCCTCAAGAGAACAGCATGGGCAGTAAAACATGTGCTTGAGAAACTTTACATGGCAATTCTGTAAAGCTAGTTTTTGTTTTGGTTCATTTGGTTTTGGGGGAGGGAAAAAAAAAAAGGCACATTTTTCTACCTGCCAGAGGTTTCTGCCCAAAAAACTCTCAGTGTAAGTCTGGAGGACTACAGTATTATTGAGATACCAGTACTGATAAGCGTCACTTCAACTCAGCATCCTCCAAAAACCTATTTCCTGAGTCTTCATACTTGTATGGACATGCGTACACAGCAGCTGAGGTTAAAACTGTATTTCTGAACAGCTCCTGCAGCATTAACAACAGTTTTATGCTACTTATCCTAATGGAAGCATCTGACACCCTAATAACCATACCACCTGCCCCTTCCTCTCAGGGACCACAGAACTCTGCTTCACTACCAAATTCCAGATTTAAACCAGAATACCAACAAAACAATATTTTAAAGATGGTTATTTTAAACACTGGAAAAGTTATATAACCAACTAATGCTACAGGTACTGTATTCATAGACTCTGAGCTTTGTTTCTGATATTATTATTATTATTATTATTATTATTATTATTATTATTATTATTCCTGCCCACCAAATTAGCATTTTTTTGAGACTATTCCTCCAAATGACAGGTTTAAAGATTTTGTTGATACTGCCAAAAAACCTGCAGCTTTCCAGGAAAGCCAAATGAGTATCAATGAAGAAGAGCTCTTGGACTGCCATTCTATTTGAGGACTGTAGAAACAGAGCACATAAATATTCTTTAAAACAGTTTACAGAGAAACATTGAGCAAATAAGAACAGCCTAGGTGGAATGGGAGGCCAGGATGAGAAAAGCAGCACTGACTGCACTTACATACTGGGCACACTCCAGTAACTACTAAATCATCAGCTCAAACTGCAACAAAACTCAAGTCTATCTTCTTGGTTTTTTGAGAAACAGCTGAGAAAACCATGAACTGATATTATCTCTCCCTATGGAACCTTATTCCTCTGCAATCCGTACACCACAGCAGCTAACACTGCTTGTGCAATGCTGTTTTCAGAGAACTGTTTTCATCAGCTGTTACCACAGGCTTCCCCAAAAATGTCCTGCAGGGTCCAAAGCGCAGTCAGACACATAGATGTTGTCATTGCTGATCCCCAGAAGTGCAACTCCAGTCCCAAGTTAAGCACAGGAAAAATGAGTAACACAACCCAAGGGAAGAATTACACTACCCATAACTTCAATTAAGTGGTGTCCCCCAAAGAGACACTGGTTTTACCGGCCCAAGAACAGCAACTGTTCACCCGCTTTCCAGCCCCCAGCAGAAGTAAGAGCTGAGACAAGTATCCAAATTGGCAATAACTCAGAGGCAGAGCATCCCATTTATTTGTGCATAACCAGTATCTAGCAAAGCATGGCTTGAATGCCCATGCCCAGTTATTAGCTTGCTAATAACATGCACATAATTATTAACTGTCTGAAAAGTCACTTCAAAAAGATCCTCAGGGCAGAATGGCCAAACAGAAGCACTATCTCTCTGCACTCTGTTTTACTGTTCGTAGTACACAATAATTGTGTTCAGGACCCTTACCTAAGCAGCCTCTCCTTTCTATGACACACTAAAATTTAGACCCTTTAAAGTAACATAAGCATGACTTCACGATGGGTCTTACCAATTTTGGGGTTTTTGTAAGATGTATAACAGCCAGGATCTCCACTAAAAATAGCTAAAGCTCAAATATGTAACTTAGTTTGCAAACTTAAGTACCTACAAACAGCATTCTGCAAGGAGCGTTAGCCATGTAAACTTTTAAACAGCAGACTCCAAAGTACAAATTTCACCCCCTTCATTCCAGCCCTCCATCATGCTAAAGGTTTGCCATAAACCACTGCACAACCAAGACGGCCCTTGGCTCCTTCCTGCTTGGCAAGAGTCCTTGTTCAGTCCTGACAAACACACTTGTTTAATGAGAGCCTTCCCTTTAATGGGATCCATAATTCTCTGGGAAATACAATGCTCTAAGACAATTTTCTTCATTGCTATTCAACAGCAGAATCAGGAAAAATCCAACATCTTCAATACAAGTTTCTTATGAAAGTTTAGGGAAAGTAAAGAATGGGAAAGGACTATACCGAGACACACACAGGAACTTCCTAGTGAATTCACGAGCTTAAATTTGACTTTGAAACAGTTCCTGGTTATGGCCTACCCTTGAAAAAGGATGACATTTGTGATAGATACACCAATGATAAATGGACTGAAACTAACTCATTTCACATAAGCCAGCCAGCCTTCAATGATGAATTTTGGTACCTACTGACTCAAGATGGATAATGTGCAATTTAAACTCTTCATCTCCTGCTGTGAGTTGCAGGAATTGTTCAAGCCACCACAGCACATGGCATTCTCTTGACTATTCTATTTTTACAAATACCAGGTGGCCTAGAACAATTTTTCCAATAAACAAGCAAATTAAGTTTTTCCACCACTGCTTGCTGAACATCCCCACAAACAGCTCCCTATCCCCCCTCGATCACAGCCCTCCACTACAACACCCCCAGCAGTTGCTATCTGTATTGCTCAAAACACCTCACTGCAGTGCATCAGGTTCCCCACCCATTTGGCAAGGCAAGAGATGACATGAATGCTCTGTATGACCAAGAGCTGCACTAATCACAAGCGGCATCAATCAGAATCTTCTTTCTTCCTTCCCCAACTAATCATTTTCACAACACACAGAGAAACCTCTAAGCACCAAATTTACGTTAGGGCTAGCCAGCAAATTATTTGGAAGACTGACAGATCAGGTAAATCTTGACTCCCTGGGAAGTCCGACTAAAGCCTGTCCTCATCTCCCTTCCATCGGGGTTGCAGCCACCTTCTTCAGCCCCAACAGCTTGTGATTTGCCATCCAGGAAAGCTCTTCTCTGGCTGCACAGGCAGTGGGGTAGGACCTCTCTCAAGCTCTACTAATGGCACCTGCCTAAAGCAAGACCTGGCCTTTGGCTGGGCTAATGAGGGCACCCTCTTAGCAACCCTTAGTCAAACAATACTGGAGAGAGCTATGGGGCTTCATTCCTCAGTCAGGAGGCTCAGCTAGCACCTCAAGACAGCTTCGGTCGGGCTTGCACACCCTTCTGCAGATTTACTGCCAAAGATTAAATCCACTCCAGAACTAGAAGTCAAAAAAAATAAAGCAAGCGTGTTTTCATCTCCTAATTCTGAAAAACATGAAGCAATATATTATTTCTTGTAATATTCCCAGTGAGGATAGCTTTCTCTTCCTAGGCACAACCAGTACTGTATGACTGTGCTCTGACCAAGACAGCACCTATGAAGACTTTGCTACACACAGGGCTACCACTCCAAGCAAAAATTCAAATAGTCCTCTTCTCTTCACAGGGTCTTCTTATTAGAACAAGGATCATCTTTTTACAAAGCTTTTCCTAGCCTTACCACATCTGCGTGCACGTTATCCCTCCAGACCTTCAGCCACCAACGTTTCCTTCCCTACCACAACTCCCAAGAAAAAAGTCAGAACACATTGCCCTTTATTGCTTAATTATTCTAAATGTTAACATATATCACTACTCTGGGCTCACTATTCATCTCTTGTGAACCACATACCCCTTCTACGAGGCTACCAAAATGCCAGGAGTCCAGCAAGGTCACCTGGCAACAGTAACACCCAAATATTTCTTAGTGATCTCTGCTCACATGAGGGATCACGCTACTTGTCTCATCCTGCCACTTAGCTGCACCGCATTCAGACAGCTCTTTTCCCAGTTCATTCCCTTGGCTACCTTTCTTCACACAAAGTGGTGCTTGCCAAAGCAATACATTCTACTATAAGACTTAATTATTTAATAAAATAAAAGGTTTCACTTCTCACCCCCTTACAGCAAAGAGGAGGAAAGAAGGAAAACATGCAGGCCTGCCTGTATTTTCATGAAGACACTTGCCATTGAAAACCAGAGAGAATCTCTCCACCGTGAAACTACATCCTTTGGGCCCTCTGCCAAAAGAGCTTTGTTAAAGATTATTATCTATTTGATATAATAATTATTACCTAAGAGACTGGCTTTCCTACAAGTGAAAGGTACACTGGAAAAATCCACCTTCTTTATGCAGGGATGGCAGCTAACTCTCCTATGAGATCTTCACAGCTACCCATTGTCACAACCAAAGCTCATCTGCCACTGATCAGCTCAGCTTTCCAACTAATTGCAGTGATAGGAAGGCGGCAGTCCCTCCATGGAGAAGCTACACCCTACTAATCAGAAGTCGGAGTCAATTTTGAAACAGAAATATTTACCTTCGATGCCAGGTTGTCCACTAGTGCAATCATGGAGTTCTTAAAAAGAGTAGCAGCTGTCAGAGGTCTCTTGGTTACCTCAGTGATGCTCAGTTTACCTTCAGGCCACATCATCTTCAACACAGGGTTAGAGCTAAAAGACAGTCTCTTTAATTGCACAGTCTAACAGCACTTCCACTAAATTCAAAATTCAACAGCTTGCTTCTACCCAGATCTACTGGTGTTTTCAGCTCAAAAATGTATCAGCCAAACCAATATGACATTCCTGGGCAAGATATCTCTTGCTCTTGAGCAATATATGGTTCAAGCTTACAACTGAATATTCTGGAAAAATGACAAGCACATTCTCCTCTTCAGATAAAGATGTGTAGTAATGGCATAGTAAAAATCATGCAGAAGTGATCTATCAAAAGCAGAGCCTGCCTGACACAAACATAAAGAATTTAATCAAAACAGAAGAGAGTAAGACCATAGCCCACAACATCCTCCCTTGAAACTTGCTATCTGATTTCAAGCTGGTTTTCTGCACCATTCTTGATATATAAAGTAATTTATACATTTTAGCCTATGTTTTCTTGAAGGGTTGAAGGTGAGGTAAAATGCCCATGATGGATGGTGAGAGCTCTGGAATAGACAAAAGCTGAAAGCAGTTGCAGCAATCTAACAGCCAATCTATCACATGCTTTAATATGATGTAAGTGGTCTTTGTGAACAGTCTTTATCAGAGAAGTAATGGAAAACAAAGGCTAAATTTAATAAAACCTCTGTACAGCAAATATTTTCAGGTTTTTGGTTAATGTGAAGTCTTGAAAACACAAACAGCAAGACTATTCAAGTAAACATAAGAGGTTTGTAAACAAAGTTAATACTTGTACTAGCTTTTAAACCAGGTAAACAGAGCTGTCTAAACAGCTACAGGCTGTTTTATGCTGACTTTTACCTCTGAGCAAAGTCTCTGAAAGGCTGAGATAGGCCACAGTCACAAAATAATTAGAACATGTTTAATGCCAGTAGTCAAGGAAAACAGCTTTCTGGGGCACTTACAGATACACAGACATTCTGACAGGATTTCATATTTGCTTGTCAAAGGCAAATTTTACTTGCCTGATTAGTATTTATAACACGTGACTACATGGTTTAAATTTTTCATGTCACTGCACATATGAATAGAATTCAAATCTATTTGCCCATTTTCCCCCTCACCCCTATACTTTCTTTCAAAACAGGGACTTCTAGCTGGGGCCAGTGATTATCTGTCTGACCAAATGCTACTCAGTATCTTTAGCATCGATTAAAGGGAGATCAGTAATGGTACATTTGCAACTGGTCCAAAAACCTGGTTAATGACAAATCAAGCCGCACAGGTAATCTCTGCACAGCTATCTTGATTGCATGAGTTGGTTTCAAACACACACTTTACTTAAATTAAAGGTTATATAAGAACAAAATCAACATATACAGAATAAGGACTTTATCCTGAAAAATCAAACTAATATCCTTCGGGTCATGGTGGATATACAAAGATCAAAACCCAAAGCAATGTGTTTATTCACATGCACTGCACACACAGTAAAGATAGCATCAGTGAAAACATTAGTTTCTTCTAGCATCCACTCTATAAAAAAGGATTCAGACAAAGCAGATATAAATTCATCTCCTTAATATTTTTATTCCTACCTGTTGTACATGAGGCGCTTGAAGTCTTGAAATAAAGTGTCCTTGTTTTTGTCAATAAATCCAGTGACTGAGTAACTAAAAAGAAAAGGAAAACAGAGTTAAAATGCAAAGAAGCAAAGTCCTTTTCTGAGCTGCTGGTATCAGTGTGGAATCAGCATCTTTGCACTCCTACAAACACAGCAGATGCTAGTCAGGAATCCAGCTCTGTTTCCCAACCTATCACTAATTTGCTGCATGAGCACTGTGTGAGACTTAGATCCTTCTGCCCAGCTTTCCACATCCAGTGCAGGAACAACATACATCTAGTTTTAGAAAGCTATTTGAACTATGCAGGTGAAGAGCATGATGGCTGAGACACCTAGCAGGTCTTGAGCAAGTTGCAGATGGCCTAAATTCAAGAGTTACACTCATGACTTCTGCCTCCAAATTCAGAGCATGTGTTTGTGTTAAATCCTACAGAAATGATGTTTTATTTTTCAATATGTCTAGTCCATCTCTCTCGGTGTCAGGGCAGATTCTCTAGTGGGAGAGTGCATGAAATCAAGAGCAGCCTATAACCAGTGACTAGGGAACTCTCTTGGAAATCAACACACATACATATTTTGGACTCTTTCCTCCTCTGTTCTTACAGAAATACCACCCTGAAAGATTATTGTTTCAGAGTTTCATCTCCTCTCCAAGACTCAAGACAGAGAGCACTCTGTCCTCAAAGAAAAGGTCCAAAATCTCCCCATTCAGTGACTCCCACTCAGTTCTTCTGGAGCTTCAGATACCCCCCCAGGGAAGCCTGCACCTGAACTACAGGCACTGGGATCCAGAGCCCAACAACATTCAAATCCCTGCACAGAGCCACCCTCAAATCCTACTGCTCCACATAACATAACTAGGCCCAAGTATTATCTGCAAATATTTCCACATTTCAGTTTTCTTTAACAAAATTTTTCAGCCACTGGCAGTGCAGAAGGTTCAACCACTAATATAGCACCTCATATTTTCTCCTCCTTGGCAAAATGCTTTGAAATAAGGGATGTCTATCTGCAATCGCTCAGCAAAGACTCCAGCTGTGCTGAATGGGCTGCAGTATGATCCCACTGGTTACCTTTATAAATTAAAGGTGAATTTAATCCCAAGGTAAAATAAATCCTAAATTATTTCCTTATTAACTCCCTTAAGATTCTGCTGGCATGGGGAGTTAACACAAATCCTAAACCATTAAATCATTCCACTGATATTCCAGACAACAACTTTCCCAGGGAACAGTTTCTTACATATGGGCATCTTTCACTTCTACTTAATCTTCCTTCGTATTACTGTCACATACTGTAGCCATTTTTGTAGGCTTCAGGTACAGAAAACTTTTCAACCTGAACAGGGAAGGCTCCTTGCACTGATACTTATTGCAGTTTAACACTACCCTGTATTTTGAGTTTGCTCAAACTGATTTGAGAATTTAAAGCCAGGAAGTTATATAATCATACTAAATAGATGTCTAAACCAGATTTTATTAGCTCAGTATAGCTTTCTTGTATAAACTGTGCTGGCTTTTCTTTTACCCCCCCTCCTTTTTTTTCCTAAAGCACTGCTTTTCCCTCATCCCCTCTCCCCATATTCTCCTTTCGTTTCAATTCCAAGTACAAAATCATATTCTGTATAGCAAGTAACCAGCATAAGATTTAATTGATAAGTAACTGCTGCACTCTGTAATTCTGTATGACAGCTATTCTGGTTCATACCAGAAGCAGCATTAAATTAGAATATTGTACCACTTCAAAGCTGGCTAAAAGACAAAAATAGAAGGTGCAACTTCATTTTTGAAAGAAACTTACATCACATCTCCGGCGTAGTGCTTGATTCGAAAGTCTCTGTCAAACTCTAGCGTCTTGTCAGTTGCACAAAGCTAAAATAAATTCACATACATTAAAACATTGCCCATGGATTTTCAAGTTTCATGGAAGAACAATATGCATTGGAAATAAAAATGGAAACTACCGTTATTCCATTTTATATACGCTTATGTAGACATGAAATCCAGTTATAACACTGCTTTGTAATATTTTTTCATGGATGCATTATAAGAATATATATTTGTACAAATTCAAGTTGCAAGAGCCTGTAGTTTTATTAAAAAATTGATGCTATCTCCAAAACACCATTATGCAAAAAGAACATTTATGCATGTAGAGAAACATTGCACCTAGGAGTTAATTTATGAGGTTTTTTAAGTCTTCCTGTATTTTTTTCCATTGCAGTATCACTCCTCAGCAAAGAAATTAAGCAATTAAAATATGACAGTTACAATAGCAATGCTTGTTCTGTCCCAAGTCTAGATCATCTAAGATCCACCCAGGGTGGTCACAGCTCCAACTCTCTGCTCTCAGCTCAGACTTCCCATCACGTTCCTTTACTACAACAAAGATGTCAAGTGCCTATGTGGCAGCCATTCAGTAGCAGTGACCATAATACACTCATCCCTTCAGGAGTAACAGAAGCCAAAAAATCCATCAGGCTCAGCTTTATTAAAAAAGGCTAAGAAGACAAAGACGAGCCAAAAGGGGCAGGTAGATGAATTAAGTCTTTGCAAGAAGCATGGGCACCATTTAAAAACACTGAGGGCTATGAGCAAGCTTCTACTATCCTATCCACCAAAAGTCTTGGGGAAAATAAGAGGAAATTAGCATGGTTAAACTGCAGGGCAGGAGAGATTATTAGAAGCAGGAAGATATCCTCCAAAAAAGTTCACCTGTGTCCAAGAGTAGAAAATAGATTGCCTCAAACTGACAGATGTAAAAAAATAAACTATTTAAAATAATTTAAAAAAAAAATCACACAGAGGAAACAAAAAAGTTTGAGTAACAAAGTACACAGAATGTTACAAAGGTACAAGTAGTCGAGCACAACAGGAGCAGGAAGCACACCAGGGTCTGCAGAGCTGATAGATGACCAAGGTGTAGAAGAAACACAAGAGAAAATGAAGAAATGAGGCCATATCAGGAAAACAACGTAACTTTTCTTTTTATAGCTGTGTTCACTAGCAAAGAGCTGTGAAGGATGTAATGCCTTTTTTCAACCACCCAAAACATGCATCTCAAACCAACATGTCAATAGAAGAGGTATACCACAAGCAAAACTATAATGAAATGAAGCAACTGTTGCTATCAGACAGGACACAGTTGGCTGCACAAGCTTCTTGCTTAAAACTCATCCAGTGCTGGAGAGACTGGAAGGGGGTTTAACAGGACGCTAGATTTTTAAGGAATGTTTCTTTCTGTGAACTTCTTGTCTACTGGGCAAATCAGCTGAAAATTTTAATAAAGAACAGCAAATGTATTGATGTAGTTGATAGTCTGCTTAGATTTCTGTGAACCTTTTCACAAGGTTCCTCACTAACAACTCAAAGAATTTAAGCTGCTATGAAAGGTAAGAGAAAGGATCTTCACATACATAACTGTTGGAAAGATGGGAAACAGAAGTCCTGCGGTGGCCTGCACTGTGGTCTCCACTGTTAACATCATCTGAAACGATGCATAACCTGAGGGTAATATGAAAGTGATTAGGCTTGTTGATGGTACTTAATTATTCAGGGAAGTAAAGACAATGGCTGGCTGTGAAGAACTGCAGGAAGACATGAGAGGCTAAAGGAATGGCAAAGAAGAGCAAGTGAAATTCAACATAAATACAGCAATACACACAGAGAAATGCCAAAGTTCATGGCAAATGATGGGCCCCAAACCATCCATTCCCACCCCAGCAAGTATCTTAACTACCCCCTATCTCAAAAAGTACACAGGAGAACTGGAAGCAGCTTGATGAAGGGCAAAAACGATCAACAGTACTGACGAACTGCTACAAGAGGAAGGGCCAAACGAACTAAGCCTGTTCAGGTTAGGAAAGAAACATCAGGAGACCATGGCAAATGACATGGAGATGATATACCGGAAGACACAGGGAACCATGTTTTGCTGTTCAAGAACTAGGAGGCAACAGATGTAACCTACAAGGGAAAAGGTAGAAGGAAGGAAAATGGGAAGGAAGGAGCTCTTCACATGAGTACCTAAGCTGTGGAATTCACTGTCAATTAAAAAAAAAAACAAACCCAAAACCACAAAAACAAACAAAAAACCCCAACACAACACAAACTATTAAGGACACCAGACCTGACTCAGGAAGTTTCTGGACTGCAGATCACTGGAGACTGGGAGCATATCAAATTATCATTATGCATTTGCCCCATATTCTTCTGTCACTTAGACCTTCACTATTGCCTAGCGTCTTGGAAGATACTACATCAGGTGGACTAGAACGGACCTTCTCCTACACAGTCCCTGCACAATCAGCTTGTTGAGATTGACACTAATGAGAACTTACTACTATTTGAAGATTTAGGAATTCATACACTAACTCTGCACTTGATCCTTTAAAAGTATGAGATGAACTAAAAAAAATCAGAACTTAAAGAGGCTGAGCAAATGAACCTGTGATGTTGAGGTGTACAGATCTAGATTAGCATTACACAATTCAGAGAAGGATGACCCATGCTCTAGGAACATAAAATTTTGCACAAATACTCATAGTGGAAGTGTTTGCCAGTATTTTTCCTGGTTTGTTTGGCTTTCACCAGGACAACCAAGCAGACAGTAGCAGATCAGACATGCAGTACACAAACTAGGACACTACTATTTAGGGCACAGCATCCCCTTAGAGCTTATCCACATGGAGCTAGTGTCCAACACACTCTACAGTGAAGCAGTAACTCAGGCTGAAAGATGGGAGCTGTTCCCATAACGTATCAGCACACATACTTTAACTCTTTAAGAACAGCTTTGATCTACACTGAACTTTATAGGTTCTGGACAGAACCACTACAGTCTACAAAAGCAAATTATGAAATTAAATCAAGTCCTTTGTTTTAATTCAAGCTAGAAGAGGCTGGCTTAGAAAGCTCAGGTTTCCTACAGCAGTTCTAGATGGGACTGAGGAAGATATCTTAGATACTGGTAAAGGACGTCTGCAAATACACGAGAGGGGAAAAAAATAATTATGATGCTGAGAGTTTTATGGGTCAATTTTTTCAAGGCTATATTGATTTAAACTCAAAATTAGCAAGCCAGGAAGATACATCATACCCTCCATAAACATTATTTATGCCAGTATTCCTTGTTTCCCTCTTAGTCTGTGCAAACAGCTTTCTGACAATGCCACCCCCTACTGAGGAATGCTGCAACTGGCAATATTTTCTTTTAATGTTTCCTATGCTGCGAAGGGACTCCTGAAGGTAAGGACTCAAACAGATTGGTTTTTTTTTTTTTAATTTTCATTTTATAGCCTCCCATATACTTTATGAAATTCAGTCCTTTTCCTCACTATATGAAAGTACTACCTTCATGATAGAACCATGCCACCTTAGCAGATATGGGACCAAGGACAGAACAGAAACTGAACTCCTTTCTCTACCAGCTTATATCTATTGATTAGAAAGCTCCAGAAACTGGACCACTTCCCACCCCACCCCACTGCAGAGGATTTAAGACTCCATCCCCCCAGGCTTCACTATTCACAATCATTAGTACTACTAAAGGAAGCAATTTGCATTAAAATGTAGAAATGCAGACTAACACCATGCAAATACTTGTTTTCAGGTGAGTTTACTCAGAACCTGCTGTGCACCTGCTGCTTAAGCAGGTAAAATCTAGGTTAAGGTGGAAAGCAAGATTCCCCTTTCCCCCTCACTCAACTAGGATGTGTGTGGCAGAGGAAACATCAGGTGTGCTGCAGCTAAAAGACACTTAAGGAAAGCCACATCTGGGAGGAAAAAGTGGTTATTTTCTTTTCATCCTAGCCTCTACCCAAACAAGCCACATCTAGATCTATTGTTTGTATTCAGCCTCCCTGGAGGCAGCCTTTAGCACATATCTTATACAACCATGCTAATTTTGTATTTCTGACCTACATAAAATATTGTACTGGGGTGGGAGGGAGAAGGGGGGAACCAGCATTCTGAACGATGTATTTCAAACGACATTTCTCAGTAGAGAGACATCAATAAAGGCTCTTATTTGATTACTCAGTGTGAAAGATTCTCAAATTAATCAGGCTGGTGACCATGTTTTCAATATGCTGCCAAGTGAGGAATAAATAAAGCCTTTTAATTTGTACATTGTACCAAAAACAAAGCAAGTCAAGGGGCCTGGATGATCATAGGTACAGTCTGAGATGAACATGTTTTGTAGCCAATGACGATGAAAAACCACCAAAATCACAGTACTGTAATAAAGCAGAAGTGTGAATAATTTCACTGTCACTGTGCATTAGAGCAGCCTGGGAAGATTGTCACGTGGGTTGAAACTGCACATCGATTGGTTACAGATGACATCATGATATGTCAAGGCACGATCTCAGCATCTTTTATGCCTGGAATAAAACTGATCTCACATTGGACATACTTTAGCTCCCTCTGCCGGGTACGGGGCTGCCCGAGGTGCAACCTAAACCCACACTGGATGGCCTGTTCCATACTTCAGAGCTGCTGTTGCTGCTCACAGGCATTTCATTTCATATTCAATGGCGACGATTCCAACCCCAGCCACCCTTCAAGTCTTTTTCCTTACTCCATTACGCATAAAAAAGTAGAAAAGTTATCACACAGGAAAGGAAGCAAGTTTTGAGTGTACAGAGGAGTAAGTTACCTTTCTGCTGGAGAAATGAGCATGCTTTCCTAGCTTGTTATTAAGAGCCTCAAGGAACATCTCATCTGTAACTTTTCCAACATTCATGCAGGCATCATCCAGAATGGCAATGATCCCTTTGTGCTGCTGCTCTACCAGGTCGACGATGACCTGATTGTTGAAGTAATCAATCTGCAAAAACCAGAACGGGTATATTTGTGACTCTGGCTAGTGAAGAAGGTGCATACCAGTGTTGGCCACTGATGAACAGTACCATGTGTCTGACAGAGAACAGGGCCCACCGTTCAAAGCAGGAGCAATCAGCTTTCAATATGCAGATCACCAAGTCAAAATTAAACAGGCTACTCTTCTACCACTAAACAGCAGAGAAGGTGACTTTTCAAACACCTCACATAAATCTTGAGATCACTGCTAAAATTCAACTGCTACAGAATGCCCTTTAAGATGTCTTTTAAATTTCAACTGTGCACAGTCACCACAGTGAAAACTGCATCTTGTTCTTGGCATTATGAAAGGAATTTGAACAGGAGAACTCGAGATTTTTATGCTTTAATATCTGAGCTAGACAAAACACATAAGCACTCAGAAACACACAGTGATGTGTGTGGCATCACAGAGATGCCACAATATGTTTTAACTCAGACCTGGAGTCACTTATTTTCCCACACCATAGCAAATAAAGAAATGTTGCGAGGTAATTGGTTAGCTTCTTCCACAGCCTGATTTCCAGACAGCAAGTCTGACAGTACAGCTGGCACGGACACAGATGTCCTATCGACTTCGACAGCAGTGTACATGTGGAGCAACTTTAGATCTGGGACTTATGCTGGTACACTGACCTCAAGCCAACCTCTCCCTCCCCTGCCAAATCACTCACATGCTTCCAGGGAATTCCCTCACGCTGGTACTCTTCCTGCTCTTGCTTTAGAACCAACTGAATAAAGAGCTGCTGTAGCTTTTCATTGCAGTAATTAATGCAAAATTGCTCAAAACTGCAAATACATAAGAAAAAAAGGTGATCAGTTTTCTGGGAAAGGAGAAGGAAAAGCACTGTGCTTTAACAACGTGGCTTACCTGTTATTGTCAAATATTTCAAAGCCATAGATATCCAGTACACCAATGACTGTGTTTTTCCCATGTATTGTAGTGTCATAGTTCTTCACTTCAATCACATCATTGATGTGTGTCACAATCCAACAAAACAGGCGTTCGTATATAGCCTGCCAAGAAACAAATACTGAGGAATTTTGCCTTTATCTGTCTTAGTTCCTTCTGGTAAATGCAACATGTGGTGCTACAAAGCTTAATTCAAAATGCTGCCCTAACCACACAAAAGCTACAGATGACATTCTGCTAAAAGTGAACAGCTACTGACATGAACAAAATATTCTAAGAAAATATTTTTTTTTTCCTTTCTTCCAAAACTCATTTACATGACATCTAAATCCTAGTGAGGTCACTAGGTACAGCAGTTCCCCTAATCTGATGCCAGTCTGCTTTTCAGCTGCCTAATAACTTGCCTTCCTGAGAATTATTTAACAATATTGAAGAGCCAGTGAGAGGTCAGTTATAGAAACCTAACAACTGCATACAATGGCAGTAAAATATTCCCGTTCACTTTTCAAAAAGAAAATGTTCTTTAGGCATAGGTATCTTCGAAGTCTAGATGTTCAAAATGTATTGTGAAGCTGTGTAAACATATAATCTTAGGAAAAAAAGTCAAGTTAATAATCAAGGATCTTCATAGTCTCATTCGTTCTTCCCTTATAATTTGATTTCTTAGCAAAGGAAGGACAATTATCACTCTTTCTGCCATCAGTATAGACCTTTCAAAAAAAAATAAAAAATAGCTCTCTGGGCTTCCAACCCTAGTTCTACATGTTACAGTTCCATGCTTAATCTTTGAATTTAACTGCTAAATGAAGTCAAGAATTGTCTTTTGCAAAATATTCAGCCCTGTGCAATGTATTCCTTTTGCAGCTGCCAGCAAGCCAGGCTTGCAGCTCCCTCCCCTCTTTCATGTGCCACAAGCACTGCTGGTTGTGGTGCATGCTGTGTCATAGCCAAGAAAGGGTAGGCATAGTGCTGCTCTGCAATCCCCCTATAGAACACAGGAGCACAAACATTCAGAAATAAATCCACATGAAGTACAGACTTTCCATGTCTCTGCAAGCACTATACTTATTAATGCATCCAGGAATCCTGATGGGACCTGAGCATTGAAAAATGTGCAATTATGAAGGCAATTTAATATTGAATGACATCACCATTCTTTGCTGCACCAAGTACAACTCAACCAAAAGGCAAAATAAATGTGTCCGAGTTAATGTCACATAAAAAATTGGATGCAGAGAAAGGAAATTTAAACTCACTTTTGCAAAGGCATCTCTGCCATAGGTGGCTTCTTGTTCAGTATGTTGTTTGTCAATGACATCCCGACCTGTAGCTACAGTTCGAAACAAAAGAGCCTTCTCCACCATGTCAGATTTCGTTGACAGCAAGTCTGCGATGATCGACACAACCTTGCCATTTTCTATTACAGGCGTATCACCATCCACAGAAAACTTCAAGTTCCCCTGTAGTAAGTAGCAAGAAACTCGATTTCTCAATCTGTCTTTTATTAATATGAATCAGTACACCTGAAGTTCACCCATATTCCACCTGCTATTTAAGTCAGTAAATCTCCTAACACATTAGAAGGGTAGGCCTTGCATATCCATGTACCCACAAAGCTCCAACATCAGTGGAATCAGCAAAGCCTGACTCAAAGAAAAGCATTTCTGCTCAGTGTTCCACTCAGTTTGTGGAAAAAAATTACATCAAACACTTCCAGATGTTTAATCAAACACTGTCTCAAGATTCAGAGTCTAGTGATGGGAAATTACATTAAGTACGCAAATGCTGGATGTAGCATTTAATCTTCACTGCAGAAGCACTAGGCTGCAGGTCTTATTGTAATGCTATTGCCCACAAAGGTAATGTGTATATTCTGGGGAAGCTGACAAGTCAGCATGGCTAATAGGACTGGACTGACAGCACACTACCACAACAGATTTGTTACTGAATGCCTGCAGTGCCAGACTTAAGTAGCAATACCGCTGCATTGCCTGCAGGAGTGGGTGGTCTCCCATCCTGCTTCCATGGCCTGACTCTGCTCTGCCTCCATTCCTTCCCCAGTACTGGGTCACAACTATCCCAAGGAAAAGAAAGAATTGGAAAAGCTGCAGTTTTCTTTGCCATCCTCCTCCTGCCCACCTGCAGTACCACTCTCCTCAAGGAAACCTAAGTGCTGAGCTACAGGGACACTGCACAGGGTAGGAGGCTCTGTGGGTCCCAGGAGAACATGGGTGAAGGAAAGATTTCCTTAACATCAGAATACAGAGAATTAAGAGGTCTCCTGTCTCTGACTGTGCTTAAGCCTCCACCATGAAGTGAAGTATCATCTCCCCAGCAAAACCACAGTGGTCATGGGGACCATGAGGGCAAAAGGGGATAGAAGGATAGCGAGGCAAAAGCTCCTTACCCGCTCAACCCAAACAATTCCTTTTCAGAACATTTAACAGCTCCCAGTACTTAGTGTTATGTCTGTTTTGGGATCTGGAGTATGCAGGAGTAAATGTGATCTTCCATCATTACTGCAGTGTCCTATTTCATCAAAGAGTTTCACTCACCACTGGAAGTTGTAAACTGTATACACTTTTCCACCCACCAGATCTTCCAACTGCTTCTGCAGCAATAAAGTCAGAGCTGCTGGAAGTACAAGTAAACTGCTTGACCCCTACTTAAGAAAAGCCTACTCATACCTGTAGGCAGAGAGCTTACCAAGTGAAGAATGGCTGCCACAATTTTGTAGACAGTCTGAATCTCCTCTTGCCTGAAGCCTATCACTTTCATGGCATCAGCTACTGCTTTGAACTCTGCACCATCATTGATGGAACACTGAGGGGAAAGAGATGTTTGGGACATGAGAGGCTTAATGCAAGTCAACTGTGAGAAAGCAAAGATTTTGCAAGCCCATGGGAAATAGACATGTACTTTGTTATTTTTCAGATGCAAGACACTGTCACAAGATTTCTCAACTTATTCTAATGCCATACCGTATGCTTGTACACTGAACCCCACATTGGACACACATGTATACTAGCAGCAATGAGATACAGAAATGCATTACAGCACAATTAAATAGTTAGTACTTTCCCAGTGGAATTTATGATGAAGCACTAGAAGTGATTAATAAAAAATTAGAACAAGAGTTACAAGTAGTGCAGTCACAGACCCTCTGAGCAGAAGCTGCAGAGCACCAGCAGTAAAAATCTGGTCATCATCTTTCTCAAGATGAGCCTCTGCCTCCCTCCCCTCCCAATTATCTGGGTTTGTTTTCACTGCAGATTTCCAGAGAAACTGATAAAGGCACCTGAGAAGGTCTGTGGGTTTGTTTTCCAAAAAACATCTCAAGAGAGCAATTAGGAAATTAGGGACTCTTTTGTCTGGACCTTGCTTCAGAGCGACAACACTAAGGACAACTCCAGACATATTTAAAGTGTTCAGGATCTTGCTGTCCTAAAAACTTTATGGGTTTGTTCCCTTCCTTCCTGCTCAGAGGCCCTCTTGAGGATAAGTCAGGTATCAAGAATGAACACTTCAGTAATTTAAATGGTCCTACTGTAAATAAAATTAGTCCTTACAGCTCTTTGGTCCAGAAAGCAGCTTAAGTTACCCATTATGAAGCATGAAAAGTCTGTCACTGTTAACAGGTCAAATAGCTATGCCTGCATTTATTAACAAAGGTGATGTCTCTCCTACTATATTTTACTGCTTTTTATAAGCAGACAAAAAAATGTAGTATGCACAGGTACATGTATGCTTTGTCTTCTAGGGCCAGAAGATCCATTAAAAATAGCACATTGATGTCACCTTTCCATATTCATCCCATAAATTTTGGTTTCAGCTTCTGTTAGCTCAGCAGTACTTTAAGTACTTCAGGAAGCATTTACAATTTTAAGACAAGTTACCTCTAACTCACTGACAACACCCTCACCTTTAGCTGTGCTCCAGGACAGATATAGCTGTATGCAGATGCATCCTTCTGAAGATGTAGAGAACGTAACATCTGGTCAGAACCACCCTGTAGGAGCTGTACAAAGAGTATTTTAAGAAATGGTCAATGAAAAAAAAGAAATCCTTCCTTTTCCTGTTTCTTATTCACCTGCTTGACAAGCAAAATCATAAAAAACAATAACTTACTGCTACAGAAGAATCTGCTACAGTATCTGGAGTTATAAGCACAGCATATGCAAAATACACAGACTGCATCATGTGAGGCTCTAACCACCAGAAAGAGGTTGCCTAAATGACTGTCCTTTTGAGTGACACAACTGTTTAGAAAACAAGCCTGAACCTCTTCACAGACCAGACATGTTTACATGATGTGCCACAGCTGTGTCTTGACAAACACATTTACCTTCTCTGTTATACACAGAGACTTTCCAATACGGAAGTAACACATTCATGAGAAAGGTGCTAACATGCCATCATGGAGTAATGAGTAAGTGGCAAAAAAAATACATAAACCTATGTTTCCCTCACTGCAAAACTGAGAATAAAGGTTATACTAATAGGCTGACCATTTCCCCCAAAGGACACACAAAGAACCAGCATACAATATGGAAGACATTAAAAAGAATCACCCCCCCCAAAAGAAAGTCAACTTGGTGTCATAAAATTACTTCCATATGGACTAAAGGCCTCAAGAGAAAATAGAGGGATTACTAATTACAAATAAAACAGTGAGTCAAAGTCCAATATTCTGCCATATTTGTTTAGTTAGCCTCCTTTTAAGTTTACAAATGTGTTAATATGGGAATGGAGGATAGAAAAAAATAAATCTTCCCATGCTCCTTCCCCAGACCAGGCCTCTTCAAAGAACTAAAGGGCCTAAGATCACCCAGGATGCAACAACAAGGGAACCCTTTGCAAAACACATGAGAGGGTGAAAGCTTTAAATATTTTGCCTATCATGTCTGGGAAACCTGAGAAAAGTCATTTCTTTCAGCAAATGAATACGAACCTGGTAAAAAGAATGAAAGCTTCGTTCTCCTGGCTGTTGCACAATCACACGAGACTGTGGGGAAACAAAATACAAAAACAGGTATTTCTGGATGCGGACAGCCTGCTTCCCCAGCACCTCCCCTTAGACACCAATGCATTGGTTCACCACTGCGAGGACACCTCCAAGTTAATCTTATCTTATTATAAGTCTGTTATGAACACCATTAGCTAGGTGTGACCATGGAGTTTGAAGTCTATAATCAAAAAGACCAGTTTGCATAACAGCTGCAATGTCCTACTTCCAACTAGGAATCCCATGTGGAACTACAGATTTGTTTTCATGGAAGAGTCAAATAAAACGTCATTTTAGTTTAAGAGTTATTTAATTGCTGGAAATTAAAAACAGGACTCTGACTACAAACCAATGCTCCATGGGACATAGTTAGGGCCTCATGGTAATCACTTGTACAACCCCAGGACAGGCTGATCAACAGCACCCAGCCACCATACAAGCGAACATTCTGCTCTAACACAAGGGCATTGTTTTAGGGAGCAAGCGATAGCTCCATCTTCATAGCACTCATTTGAAATCAGTGTAAAACAGCACAAAAAAAAAAGTTACATGCAACAAATTCAGTCAACAAGCAACATAATCTTATTTTATGCTGCAAGTTTGAACTACGGAGAGTGATGAGACGTGTTCCTGCTGCAGTGCAAAGTCACTGCCTGTTAACTGCTTGTGTTCAGACCAGAACCTCAACTGCTTTCAAAATGGAAACAAATTTAACTTGGTAGAAGTCAAGAATGCGAAATAAATGATCAGGATTTAAGTCACTGCAGCTGCAGCCCCACCCCTTTTTTGCATTAAAGTATCCCATGTTAAAAGTTTGGGTTTGTTGTTTTGTTTTTTAAAATAAAGTGTTTATTCTGAAAATAGACTTCAGGGAAATAAAGGGAAAAGTAAAAAACACAAACAAAAAAGCATGTTAGCAGATGTGGTCAAACATATAAATTAAAGTCAGACGTGTGTCTCACATAATGAGAACTGTTAATAGATTACTCCCAGTTTCTCTACAGAATTTTACATATTCCAATGTTTTCAGCCACCACTTAATGACATGGAAAAAAAAATTATGTTCAGGATCACTTGGAATATATAAAAACAAAGTTACTAAAAGATCACACAAGGTTGTGGCATTATTCCAGAATAACACTTCTCAAGCATACCACTGCTACTTACAGACCTAGTGTCTTCTCCTTTTATTCACCAGTGAGATCTCAGTGCGGGAACTTATAAAGAAGGAGTTTTGCAGATGTTAAATTAATCTCAGCTTTTATTCTGGATACAAAGTACATACACCTATATGCATATAAGCTTTTGAGTAACAGTATTCCCTCATGTGGTGAGCTCTGGAGGCAGGGGTGTTAAAGTACAGGGCGCTGCCAGTGCTTCAGCAGCATTTCAGTTAATTATAACAACTCTTGAAGAAAAATTAAGCCCTAGATTTAATGAGATTCTATGGCCTCATGTCACTTGTTGACATACCACATTTGAAAGGAAAACTTTCTGATGGCAAAGCACACATTACAAAATTAACTACACAAAAGCCTCTAAGAGTGTGGCTTACCTTTTCTAGTAAGTAATTATTGATATGCCCACCTATCGGGTCTCCTTTAAAATCAAAGTTGATATCCATATATTTTCCAAACCTGCTGGAGTTGTCATTACGGTTTGTTTTAGCATTGCCAAAGGCCTCTAACACACAGTTGGATTTCAGCAGTATGTTCTTCACTCTATAGTACAGATAAATAGAAAAGAGAACAGGGTACGTTCAGGCCTGTATACTCAAACCATAGAATTTTCTTTTGCAGGCATTTCTCAAGAAGAATTTAATAACAGCAGAGATGCTCTTTGATGACATATTTGGGCAGATGTGTATGGCATTAGCAATCCCATGGGAAATCAGCTGGGAGCTTTTGTCAATGTTCCTTGAGCCAAGCAAATGCAAACCAAAGGCCAGATCCCTCCACTGAAAGTAGCACCAAAAATTCAGTTCCTTTACAAATGTAAGTTTTGAAACCAATTTCTTGAACTCTTTTGCAAGTAATTTTCAGAATTTTTGTCAGGGTAGGTATTAAGTCTGTTTCAGCAGAAAGCCACATTCTTTGCTCAAAACCTTTTACTCTAGGACTGACAGGCATATTTTGCAATTCAGAAGCATGCAAGCCTGCAAGGTCATGGAATATGCTCCCTGCACTCAACATGCTATTCTAATATACACATATTTCAGGCAATTTGCCACAGGAAAAATGATCCGTAGATATTGTTTTTATTTTGGAAGTTTGAACTTTCAAACTAAACTTTTCTATATGATTTCAGCAATCAGTAATGCAAAATTCCCAGAGTAAGAGTAGTATCTGAAGAAGTTAAGTAAATGCTGTAAAAATCAGCATGTAATTAGTATAAGATACCATCTAATAACATGGTGCTACACAGTCCACAGAAGGAGATCCATAAATAAAACAGTTTCACTTATTTTTCTGCAAAGCCCTTACCTTTCCACCTCAGCCCTCTGACTGGGGTTCGTAATGGCTGCTATGTACTGCATAATATATTTACTGGCCTCAGTTTTCCCAGCCCCGCTTTCACCTGAGGGCATAAATACAAAGGTGACAAAACAGATCAAAAAAAGCAAAGCACTGAACAGTGTATCTTAATTCTACTCCAGTAGTGTTTGGGGGTTTTGTTACTGTTTCTTTTAAAGCAATCTTATTTGCATGCACTTTGAACATTTTCTAAATATAGGCATAACCCTGCCTTGGTTGTTGCTGCTATGCTGACTTAGAAGCAATTATGATGTAAGATTTCACAGGTCGGTAAAAGGCCTGGCACACAGAGGATCAAAAGAAATATTGTTAGAGGAGAAAGACTGGCATGCAGAGGCTTGGCTAGCAGCAGCGCCGGGAACTGCAATACAAGAGGCTACTGTTCAGCACACCATCTCGGGTCCCTCGCTTTTCAGGGCTGCTAAAGCACAGGAACATCAAGGAAACGAAGTGCCAGGATCCAGACAGTGACCGTTCATGGTACAAGCACTGCTCCCACTGTTAGAGCCATGATAAGCAACAAGTCCGGCCATCAAAACAGAGAACAAAACATTGGCCAGTCATCTAAGGGACAAAAATCAGCAGTTCTCTAAAGACAGACAGGAACCCTGTTCTCACTGATCTCCATTCACACAGGCAGAGCAAGCAGAGGACTGATGTTCTAGTTATCACTTCACATGCACAGATTAAGTTAATGACTGACACCAGCTCTTGAATTTGATACAAAATAATTGTTAAGGTCTCCACTCACAGATTCAAACGCAAATAAACAGGTTTAAGATTGATGAAGTTTTCTTTTATAAAATGCTGTCATTAGCCAAGTCATTCTCCTTTCTCTGGCTAGAATTTCACAAAGATCAAGTGTTCATCATAATGAAAAGCTCTTTCAGCTTACCTGATATTACAATACAAGTGTCTTTTGATCGCCTCTTCATTGCTTTGTAAGCAGCATCAGCAATTGCAAAGAGGTGAGGAGGCCTCTCATACAATTCCCTTCCTTTGTACTGCTCAATCATGTCACGCCCATAGATGTTCAAGTTTTTGTAAGGATTCATGGAAACGACCACCTCCCCAATAAATGTATAAATCCGTCCTTTTTCAAACCTACACAGGATGAGACAAAGGGAGAAAGGGATTAGTCAGACACAGAGATTCAGAATATGTCTTCCAAGCAAGTTGCCCATTTCATCAGGTGAACTCTTTCAAACCATCACCATACTGAACCATTATAATAAAACATTTACTATGAACATTATCTGACCAGTGTGGCCCAGATGGCATGTTAGCATATTATGTAGAGACCTGATGTTACAAGGACTAAGAACTAGGGCTAGCTTTGAATCTTACCACCTACAAAGGAAATGTCTACTGCTATTTCACTTACTGATGCATGACTGATCAGATTACTGAGGTACAAACACCTACTATATTTCTGAGTATAGCAAACTTTTGCTTTGCTGACACAATCAAGCTGGCTTTCTACATATTCAGATATTTCTGTTGCCATTAACTTGCTGCCAAAAACAAATGTTTCTAAGATATTCTTTAGTAAGATTTAAGTTACTATAATTTACTGTTTCTACAATTGACAATAAGTAAACATGAGTTTGTGATGAGTTTACATAATCTGCTTCACAAAGGGGATTTAAAGGCAAATTCTATTTCCACATTCTACGTAAGCCAGCTCAGGCCAAAGCAGAAATTTTGAAGCCACTCACTTAGAGGTCTAATCACATTTGCAAGAAAGTAAACAAAGCTACAAGCCAAGAAGCAAATTACAACCTTTCAGTTCTTGCAATTAGCTTCCACTTCACCCTTTCTGCTAGAAGGCACTTTGGTATCACCACTGCTACTAAACCAGAAGTGAAAGCTTTTTAATGTGTGACACAACCCTAAACTACACCTTGCCTAAACTTTATCAGGTCCTTAGTATTTCTTCTGCAAACAAGACAGAAAATAAATAACTTGATGTTTAAGTTAAAAGATGTTTCCAAAGAAATTCACTGTTTACTGAAATTTATCTAGTAGAAGAGCACAGAAGGAATTTCAGATTAACAGCTGAAGAATTCATACTGCATTTGATTCTCGGGAGGAGAAAGGATGACAGCAGATTTAGAGATCAACATGCAAACTACAGCATTTCTACCATTAAATACCTGTCTGCACGGTGTATTTAAATCTTACAGCATTAGATGGCACCACAACACCTCTATAGACTACAAAGGCCTTCCTAATCCTTGACGGACTCCAGCACAAATTCTAGCATTACTTTATTGAATTTATTACCACCCCCATGTGGTGACAGGCTTGACATTTTCTATTGTTCATTTGAGAATTTTCTGCAGCATCTTGGCAGTGTTAAGTTTTTAACAAGTGTAATAAAACTCAAGACATACAATCTAGCAACCAGCATTCTACTTTCTAAAGTGATTTTGCCTCTAATTGCAGCTTCCTCCAGAAATACTTCACTGAAAAGGCACAAGAATTACAAAATGTCTTTTTGTTCATGCTTTCAGTTTTAACTGAAGGTACTCCTGATATGCATTTCCAAAGACATTAGTGAACTTAAAATGCAAAGATATTTTATATTTTAGAGATACATGCCGTTTGAGAGCTACCAAAAATGTTTTGGAAAAGGCCTTTATAAATTAGCAATACCAACCGCAGCTCAGCAGCTAACTCACAACAAAAATGATGGGTAATGCAGAGGCAACAACACTAAGCAACTAGCATGCAAGCCTGGTAAGAAATACAGAATCACAGCCTCATTCTTAAGACAGACTTAGGTAACACAGGAAGCCTCACATGCTCAGTCCTTGTCATTTCCCATCCCTAATTTTAATTCCTGGAAGCACAAAATAGCTGGTAATTGAGGTATTTGAAAGATACCAAACAGGCAGAAGACACATGGGTGCAAAGAGATCAGATACCAGGCTGCTTGTCTCCTGCCCTCTCAGGAGCACATGCGAGACTCTACATATACGTAGGAGAGCTTAAGAAAAACCAAACACACACATAGCACTACTTCTGTTGAGGAGATCAAGTCACACTGGGACATACATATGTAATGGAAACCATTACAAGGACATTAAAATCAGCAGAATCCTTCCCATCTTTCTGGAGATGGGCCATCCAAAGAAAGCAAGTTGCCCAACGGAGAATGTATAGACCATAGACCACTCGCCAAAAGTCATTACACAGCAGGCACATAAGCGCTGCTTAAGGCACTGTTAATGATCAAGATATAGCAGTTTCTGGATGAGGTTTTAAGCCCCACTGTACTGCCAGACACACAGCCAGAGGGCTCGTGGTTAGCACAGAGAGGTTGAAGAGTTTGTTTTAGCTGCTGAGAAGAAAAAAAAAAAAAAAAAGGACGTCCCTAATGAAGTGTCGTGCCAAGTCACCATCACAGGACCCAATACTTTGACGTCTTCCTTAAGTAATGAATTATGTAAACTTTCGGTCTCAGAGTACAGTTTAAGTTTCCTCCCTTGACAGTTCAGTGTCCCCAACTGCCTTGTAAGCAGAACCCACAGATTTGCCTCTGCCAGCCTGCCCCACCGCTGGCCGGTCAGAGCTCACCTCTCCTGGGGAGCCCCTTCAACCGGGGCATGGCTTTGGAGCCGTTACAGCTGTGATGCCAACACATACTACAGTAGTTTGACATACTAACAGCTTGCTTCCCCGACAGCTCTGGGCTTAGGTGACAGATCTCACATTTGGCCTGGAAGTCAAGTTTTAAAAGGTTTTACTAGACTCCAACAAGTTGTGTCTTCGATCTCTGTGGCAAAAGGCAGATGGAGATGAGGGAGAAGGATCGACCTCCAGGCTTGACAAATGGGCATCTCTCAAGCTTGGCTTTAGGATTTTAGGAACAACTGACATCTCTGTTTACCTCTCTGTTCATTTTTTTTCCCCACTTCTTAGCACTGAAGTTAAAATTCCAGAGCTGTGCTTAGATGTTCCTAAAAGGAGCCATCAGTCCTCGCCCCTCCTTCCTGATAAAGCCTCTTTTCATCACACAGCGCAGCTCAGCACAGCAGCAGGCCAAGAACAGCAGTGGCTGTTTTCCTAGCTGCATTGCTTTGGTGCGAGATTCGTGGTTTTCCTTGCCCAAGAAGAACTCATGAAAACTTAAGAAAACAACCAATGATGGCAGTCCAAACTGGGAAGTACAAGCTGTGTTAAATTTGCTGTTCTTCTGCAAGGGAAGGTTACAAAACTAGACAAAGAAGCTATCCAGCGCTTTTTGGAAAGGGTCATCAGTTGGGGCATTGCACTCTATCACAGGAAAGCTCATCAACATGAGGGATGGCTTAATCATTTCAGCACTGAGCACATAACACGTAGAACTGGATTTTTGTTATTAAAAGCAATCTACAGTGCACTTGATAAAAGGAACCCCTGTACCTACTCTTGGTGGTCAGCCCCCCCAGGGTCAAACCTTGTTTTGCATGTATCATGAAAATCACATCATCTTGTGCTGCAACTCTGAGAAAAGATTTCCCTGTAATGATTCTATTTGAATAATTTCTGTATTTTCTGAATTTTGCACTAGCTCAGCAGCCAAAAAGAAAGTCACAGTATTTAATCCTTGTGTGTTATTTTGATGAGGAACATCAGCTCTTTCATGAGAAGTTTTTATACTAGTTTTTATTACCTTGTTAAAAGCTCCATTGATAATGAGAAAATATAAATCAGTAAGTCACAGCCTATAAATCATTTAAAGGGACAGAAACTGTTGTCTAGGAAAGACAACTGCCAAGGCAAGAAAAAGGCTCTTTCCTTGTTTTGTAGTTTTTATTTTTAGGGAAGTTTGTTGGAAAAAAAAATATCCTCAAGTCCAGACATCCTATGTTCACATCCAATTGCAGTTGGAAAATACCCTGCAGAAATCAGAAAACTCAAGCAGAAATCTTCGCCACCAGAGAGCACTCACATTTAGGATTTCTCCCACCTGACAAACACTCCAGTCAAAAATAAAACTGTTCTTACCGAGGAAATGATGCAACTCTAAATGCACTCAGTACAAATAAAGAAAAGAGTTAGTTGGCAAGACTTGGAACCCATACTCCAAAACAACATCTGCAGAATGCAGACCATTAAACAAAGGCACCCTACCATGCAATCACCAGTCCAAATGCTGCAATTCAAATTACAAAGGGAATTTCTAATAAATCATTTACATGGTAACTCCTCTGTACCAAAAGATAAACAGAAACTTGTCAGGATCACAGACAGCAGGCAGCACTCTGCAGGCTTATTGCTATTTCTAGAATTCAGCATACTTTGAGATAACCTATGCCAGCTATCCAGGGATCAGTTTGCAGTGAGATCACAGGCTGGGCTTCGCTGGGGTGTGACACAGCTCCTCAGAAACACATTTTGCCAGTCTTTCTCTCCATCTGCCTAATATCTAAGGAGCAGAGCAACTGCTGGAAAAATCATGTCAAGTCACCAGTTGTCTCATTTTCTGTTACTTTGAGAGCTAAAGTGTAGCTATTGGTGTTATGGATCATTTTCCCCTGGGAAAAGACCTCCTCTCATCTGGAACTACTCCTTTCTTACCACTGATCACAGATTGACATCATATTCTGCTTTAAATACACGCAGACATGCTAAAGCTTTCCCACATTAGCAGGTGCTCAGTAAAGCTCCTTGGTGTCAGTCCTTCCTGCTCCCTGATGCTACAGAGATGCTCCAGAAACAGAACATCTTCATGACAAGAAGTCACAACACAGCCATCAACTGAGGATGGACTTTCAGTTTAACTGTACGGCAGGGCTTAAAGTAAAGGAAATGTTAACAAAAAAAAAGCAAAGGACAGATACAGAAGTGCTACATATGCATCAGCCTGTGCTAGACAGTCAACAGCTAACCTAGTATCACTGAAGGTTAAAAGAATAAAACCTGATAGTTCCAAACTATTATCTATTTCCAACTTACTCATTAACTCCAAAGCACAAACAAACTGAAATATTTAGTATAAGAATACTGCTTTTTCTTCCTTCCTCCATTGTGCATGGGAGGAAGAATGATCTAGAAGCTGCACACGTCGCTGGCACGCAGAAGAGGGACAATTCTTTCTCCCATTGCAAACACCACATGTGATTTGGGTTATTCCCCCAAAGGGGGTCCTAGGTCTTAGTTATTTTTTACCACCAAATATATACATTAAAAATCCATTACTGCAGGCTGAGTCCATTCTCATTAAATGTCTTGTGCATTAAGACATTTAATTAAAACTCATGTTCATGAAGAAATGTACATGGATAGTCAAGGATGGGCCTTTAGGATGTGTTCACTAAGGAGGGGAATTTAAGTAGAATTCTGGCTTTGAAATTGTTTATTTACCTGCTTTTAAATGCAAGAATGTATAGCCAGCTGCACTGACACAATGGAACAACTATTCTTCTCATTCGTTGGGAAGTAAGATGACTTTGCTTAAGCACACTTCACTCTGTGTGAGTCAAGACAATTGTGCCTTTTATATGTGATACCAGGTCTCTCTACTGAGAATTCAGTGCTACTTACAGACTTGATTTTAGGTAAATCTCAAAAACTCAGCTGTCAAGTAGAGAAGAATGACTTTTAAGTCTTTCAGTAAATTGCTCATAAACTGTATTATAGCAAATCATCCTCATCACAAGAGAACTCAGATAAACAGGATCTGTGCTGGCAGAATGATAGCTAAAATATTCTTGCTGCTCTTGGAAAAACAGACCAAAAAATTGTCCAGTCAGTATTACCTCCCTGTGCTAGGAAAACAATCCAAGTCTGTCACGATTCTGAATATGCATGTCTACAACATTTTGATCCATCCTGAGGGCCAGAAAAACTGGAATTTAAGTTCATTTAATGTGCAGGTGAAATTTTTGCTTACAGTTGTCTTGCATGGATTCAGTTTTCAGATGTTGCCAGTTTAACAAAATAGGAAATGCCATTCAGCGTGTGTTCTGCACCACTCCTTTCCTGTACGGAGGGAGCAGAAAGGGCAGGGTGAGGAATACTTCATTCATCTGCAATTTTCAGTCAGCTTTGGAAATAAGGTTAGAGGAGTCCTTTGTAATGATGTAATTTTTTTCAAAAGAAAATAGTAAACTATGAGTGACTGGTGCCACATCTTCCTCACAAACCAACGTTTAAGCAAACTGACTGTAATTTGACAAGGCTGATTCAGCTCCAACGCAGCTGACCCTCGAGTCATCTATGCATCTTTGCAAACCAACTAGGTAAGGTCAGGGGAAAGGAAAATGAAAGACGGATGCTAAGCTAGCTCTAATGAATGCTGCTCTAATGAAATGTAGGGGGAGTAATATTAAAAACCCTCTCCTTAAACATGAAGTTAAAGTACTAACCTTGCACTGAAAAAAATGCCAAACCACTAAACACAGGAGTCACTGAAGTTTCACTTCAATTTGCGTCAGACAGACTGAGCCATCTCTCCTACAGCAGGGAAGCACTGTGTACTCTTTTTACATTTCTAAAAGCATAGCAGAAGGCCCAAGCAGACTTGAAATAGATAATGAGACAAAAGGAAGTTCTTTGAAAAGCTTCCAGGGACAACATGATGCTTTGTGATTTTATTCCAATACACACGTGAGAAAGTTGCTATTGAACACAGGTAGAGGAAAGAAGCTTGCTCCCGATTTCTCTGGGTAGAGCAGTAAAACACACTCCCATCTTCCATTTGAAAGACTGGAACACTGTAAAATCCTAATGCAGTAATCGTACTACTCTGCTATGAGCAGGAGGCTGCCCTGAATGACCTCCTGAGGTCCTATATCTAACCAGGAAAGAGTAGAACAGGTTTGGGATAGCAACAAACAAAAGACTGCCATCTACCCGTAACCTCTAATTTTTAAATCTGTCAAATAAAGGCACATAATCTATTAAAGGATATTAAAAAGAAAAAAAAAATCTCAAAAGCCAGATAGGTTCTTCTATCTGCTCCCAATCACACAGGAAGTCAACTGGAGCACGTGTGCAGAAGAGCCTAAAGCTTGTCATGTAAGAGAACTAACTTAAATGTGTAAGACTCATAGAACTACTGAGGAGGAGGAAAAAGTGGAAGCAATAACTCTATAAATACATTCCTAGATGAATATCATCTTGCCAGGAAGCCAGAAGAACTAATTAGACAAAAAACTACACAGACTCATACAAAAGAAAAATGGGAATGGACTTACCCTGGCCAACACAGGCTTGAAACTGAAAGCTAGCTGTCAAGGGAGCAGTCCTGGAAGAGCTCTCAATAGAAGCTGCAAGGACTAGTGAGCCCTGCCGGATACTGCTGAACTTATTTTATGGACGTGTTTAGAAGATTTGGCTTCCTGTACTGAACAGCAACTGACTCTATGATCCATTATGTTCCTTCCAGCATTCAGGTACTTAAAAAAAGATGCTTTACCTTCATTCACCACCTCCTCTATCCAAACCCCATATCCGTATTAACTGTAATCTGCCACCTATGATTATCTCAGCCTTCAATTTTGGTAATTCAGCTTTGTTCATCAGATTATACCACTGTGTTAAAGGGTACACTACCCGCAAATGTATCAGTGGATAAAACTGCAGCACAAAAGGCAAAACCAGATTAATGACTGGTGGTTGGACAGATTTGCATCATGCAGAATGTCTGATTTCACCACCCTGGTTCAGTGGTGCATGAATTCTGCAACGGTAGGTTTGTCTGAACAATGTCCAAGTAAGGACTAGCTTATACTTCTGAATAACAATCTTCCTTTCAAGGGATGCTGAAGGAACTATAAAATCCTGCAACCCAACAGAAAGATCAAAAAACATGCAGAAAAATGAAGACACGACTGATACCCTGTTACTTCCTCCTAACTTCTCCAGTAACTTCAGGAAACAAAAACCATTCACATCGCTGCTGATGACTGATACAGCAGCATCCTTGTATAAAGAAACATAATCTGAAGCCACATCAGCAACTGTACTGATGATGACTTTTAACCTTATTTTCTAAGCCATCTCTTTCTTACACATATATGGTATACTATACCACCTTCCCAATCTTCTGTATACACTGCACAATTAACAGAAATCTGTACTGATGTCTAACTACACCTCTATTTATTCCACAAGCCTAGGTGCCAAGGTACAATCACGGTATTTCACAGATTTTCTTTGTAGATGCTCAGAGACTCCTTTTGCAGTTAGCTGGCCGTGAAATGTTGATGTTCAGATGCTTCATTGTTCTGCTGTAAAGGAATATTCTGCATTTGTTAAGCTCGTGCCCCATGCTGATCTGTGAATGCTGCTGGAGTCTCCTGAATACAGCATTGTTTTGATACAGGGCTCAAAAACCCCAAGAATCATCTTGCAGTATTAAGATACAGTACACCACCTGCAAGCACTCCAAAAGGTTTGCTTCATCCTTTGGTAACAAAATTAGATGCCTTATTTACACTAATACAGGCCATGCAAATAATGCAAAAATAATAATGCAAAATATGCAAATAATGCACAGATACGGCCTATGTTTCTGCATAATCAGGGTTTCTTTTAGAGTTATTACAGTGATCTGCACCATCTCACCTAAACACAAACATTGAGCATGTAGTCCTTAAAGAGGACTGTTTGTTTTCTGGCCATGAAACCAGGCTGCCTTCTTTAGGCATTTATGTGTTTTACAGCATATTGTGACTTAACACAGCTCTTGTGGTTTTGGCTCGTAAACTGTCCTAGCAGCGCATTAGATTACCAACTAAGGGCTTCGGCAGACAAACTGCTAGGTCTCAAAGCAGCAGATGAAGATATTCCACCTACAGCTGCCCATCCAGCTCCTTTGCCAAAGATTCCCTTCTGCCACGTCTGCTGAAGGGACAATGATGGACAGCCATAATCTCGGCTACCCCAAGTCCAGATTATCAGTGACACCATTCCCTGCAGGGCAGATACCAACAACTTCAGCCAGCTAACACAAAGAAAGAGCCATAAGCAATGGAGGGGAAAACTAAGCTTGTAAATCACAAAGCAAATACGTTTCAACATAATATGTCCATTAACTATTCAGGTTGAAAGACAGGACTTTTCCTCCTGCTTCCTTGAAAGCATGTATAGTCAGGAAAAGCTTCCCACTTTTCAGTCATAGATTTGACTCAGGTTTGCTGTGGAACTTTTTTTCTTTTATTTTCTGTTTTGTATTGGAAAAGCTTCATGTCACCTAATGGCAATCTGAACCAGAACTGCAGTGAAATCCCTTCTTCATCATCTCTCAGCCTCTCCCATTAGCAAGAATCAAGCAGCAGGTGCCCTGGAAAACAAACCCTCAAGCCTTATAGAAATGAGATTAAGTAGGCATATCAGTGCCAAAAGGCCTAGTAAATACACAAGGTTGTTCTTCCAGTTACAGAGCAACTAATATTTTACAAAATTTTGTTTTAGAAATAAAGAGGGGTTTTTACTACAACCAAGTGTAGTGCTTTCAGTTGAAGTCCAAGAGTGTGACTGACCAGCAGATTCATCATGAGGATCTTTTTTCTTCTCACTGAAAATACAACTTCAAAAAGGGAAGAAGAGAAGGAACAATACAGGGAACTTTTCAAATATCCTTGTGGATATGGAAGTCCAGGGTACAATGGGCAAGATAAGCAAATGAATTTGCACAACAGTCGTAAGCACTTCACATTCTTTCAATGGAAAAACATCTGAGCAGTACGAGTGCTGTTATTTATGCATTCATCATTCATTGTAAAAGGAGTGAATTTCTAAATGCCAACTGTACTGAATTGTTAAACAATGATAATGCAAGGGGAACATTAGCAATATGGAAAAGGACTTAAATGGTTTGATTATTAAAACAGATTATTTGATTTACATGCTGCTTGTTTTATCATTTTAAATTATCACCGGAAAGATTGTGTTCATTTACTTCCTTTAGATTTTACATAATTTTTCTGTCAAGATAGGTTCCACTCAGAAGCTGAAAGACTATTTAAATATTGTGAGACAGCACAAATACCACTCAATTAAAATGCAGATAACCTGTAAAATATCTACAACTCATCTTCCACAAGCCAAGATGACTTTGACCACACCATCACATTTTTAATTCTACGCCAGTGGAATTCAGAGCCCTGTGAAATTATTTAAAACAGGATCTTTTCAGACAACGTAGCCCAAGAATTCAGGCAGCCTCCTACTTCCACAAAGTATTGTTTGTTAGGTAATAAGCATTAGTTAGTGACAATCACCAAAAGTCAGAGCAATGCTACACTGTTAATCAAAAAGTTTAATAACAAAGTTTTCAGCCACTAATTATTTACTGAAAGCACTATTTTAGCCTAGAGTGGTGGGCAAGGGCATACTCTCTGCTTTGTCAGATCTATTCACACACTCAGTACCAGCAGCACAGTGTAAAACTGCACCACTGCTTATTTCCAGGATTATTACTTTCATTTTTGACACAAGTAACAAAGCAGTTGGCCCAGTTTAAAGCAGGGTGTTAGATGAAATGACCTCCACGGGCCCCTTCCAAACAACATCACTCCATGGCTATGAGATACATGCTGCAGCTTCAAGTAACGGCTGACTGTAATTGTTATTTCCAATAATAGCAGCACAGGTTTTCAACTTAATTTTGCTACCAGCCTTATTTAATCTTTTTTTTTAGAAATCAGTTTAATTAATAGTTCAGAGCTATGACACATCCTCCTCCAAATGCAGCTCTGTTTCTCTTTTCCTCTTGTGAGCAAATCAGCTGCTAAGCTCCTGCAGAACAGCAACATACTGCAAAGAAACACAAAGAAATACACTTTGAATCAACAAGTCTGGCAGTCACAAACTGCCAATCACTTTAAACCTTTTAAAAATATATATGAAATCTTCTATTAGATGGAAAAAAAAATCTTTTCTATGTTTTTTTAAAAATTAAGAGATTTGTGTTACCCTTCTCACATTCATCCCTCCTGCAGAAGAGGTGATCAGGTATCTCATCAATACTTGTGCAGTTGGAATAACAGAGATCTTACTGATTTACTAATAATTATAAACTTAGAAGTGTTCACATATCAGCTCCCCAACATGCTTAGCCATCACCCTCCAGCAGGCAGTAATAAATGAGGAAAATGGATCTGTTGCCAGTTTTCCAAGAATTTCTGAAAACAACAGTATGCTTCAAGTTTCTTGAAATACTTTGTTATTTGGGAAGTATTGGCAATCCATACGTTTAGGTGTCTACAAGCAATCCATAGCGGAATACAGCTGTCAGCTATTATATATCAGCACACATGTATCATGACTTCAGTTCTGTAAAACCCACATAGAATGCATGCTTATCCAATGAAAAGCAGCAGCAACGCTGACATCCTTACCCCAAACTGGCCTTTTGTTATCTAAATAAATTCTGTTCAGATCTGGCTGAAGCATAACACCATTTTCCATACCTATTAATGAAAGAATTTAAACCCACAACATATACAACTGTGATTACTTGCCTTTTAAATATTTAATATGTTGTAATGCAACAGTCACGTTGACACAGAGTATAGTATTTTCATGGTCTTTTTTTTTTTAAATATACATATATGTAAAACCAACTTTAAGGTTTATATTTACACAAGGCTCCTCCTAACAAATATTGCACACACTCTTCTGGCCTGCTCCTCTAACAGAATCTGATTAATAAAATGATCACTTACACAGTCCAGTAAGAAAATGCATCTATAGCTTTGGGATACAATGAAATGGTTTGATGGACTTGCAGATAAGGACAGGGACCAAGTGTTTCATTCACAGCACTTTCATGCAGTGCCAACAAAATTACTACAAATCCTGGTTTTGTCAAAAGGAGAGTGGAATGTATTTCTGAAATGACTCTTTTCCTCCTAAATATATTCAAGAGAGACTTACAGGAAAAGAAATAAAGCTTAGTTATTTCCTGTTCGCATCTTTGTCCTTTGAGAAAGAGAACAAAGGAATTTGACACTTCATATCTTGAAGCTCACTCATCTTGAGCACCCATTCTTTGGCCTTTTAACTGGAGTACAGACTTACATTAACAGTTAAGGAAATGGTTCTACATACAGAAAAATCAGAAGCTTTGATAAGTTGCTGCTATGGTGCACAAGTCATTAATGCTGATAAGCAAATGCCAGGAAATAAGGACAGTTATTAACACCATATCTTTACTTCTCTCAAAGTCCCAGATCAGAGTAGATAAAAACAAGCTAATTATTTCTTCTACTTCTCTCACAAGCAAGCAATCGTTGCCTTTTGAAGCTACTTGCTTGCGTGGTGAAATTTCTGTCTCCGTCCTAAAAGAATTATAGTTCAGCAGTGAAAATGCCAATGGCTCTAGGAAACAGGCCATGCAAAAAACCCTTCTAAACAGTCCAGTAACCTGATACAAGAAAAATCCTTTCCTTAGTCCAAATCTGTTGATGTAACCTCAGGCAAGACAGACCAGGGATCCAAACCATTTTAACACTCCTTGAAGAGGCAGTTCACCCTGAAAATACCTCATCTGGGCTGCAGCTCATCTGATTCTGGAGAAGAGAATAACAGATACCCACTGGCCAAAGCAGTGTGCCAGGCCCAACGATTCCTGCATGGCATCTGCAAACACTAAGTGGAAGCCCTAAAACACAGGATCAATATGTTAAAACAAACCAACCAACCTGTGCAAACAGCCAGCAATGATAACTCGTGATCTCCCCTCTACCACCTAGTGCTGCTTTACCAGTGTTATTCCTTAAATTCTTTCTTTCCTCTTTTTTCAGTGGGGATGAGAGCAGTAAGGAAAAGCAGGGAGAGAAAGAAGGAAGGCTGGAGGAAGATAACAGAAAAAGTGTAATTCCATCAGCTCAGGTTTGACAGCTTGTTTCCACTTTTAGTTTACACAAGTCAAACTTTAGTCATTAAAACAAAAGCCTGCTAATATTTTATGAAGTTATATCAACATTTCTTTGTCTTTACTGACTGCATCTCTTCCCACTGCATCCTTGAGCCTCATGAATGTTTTCTAGCACACTGAACTAGTGGCTGGTATCACCCAGCACATGTAGCGTCCTCTAATCATCCTCTGCTGCCGATCCAGCACGTTGCAATTTACAGCACATCACTCATCTGTAAATGAATGGCTCAGCATTTTGTGTACTTGGATTTCATCCATGAGGTGATCCAGGCATCTTCAAGAGGAGCACCACCTCCCCCATTCATGCCATCATTCATGTTATGAATATTGCTTTTACGCAAAGGCTACCTCAGCAACATTTGTATCATCTTTGTGATCCACTGTGGGAAGACTCTTGTTCCATAGCCCAGTTGATGCAAAGCAGCTCACAAGCACAACATTCTTGCTAGCTCTTTGTCAAGCAGACATTTGGCACAGCCATACTGCCTAGCATCTGCAGCAGTCCTGGGAGAGGGATCTTTCTCAACAGGTCTTTGCATATACACTCCCAGAGCTCTCCAACAGACCACATTCTGCACCACATGCCATGGCTGCTCCCAGAAGACACCTTCATGTAGGCCAGGTTACATTTTTTTTTAATTTGAGTAGCCCTGCAGGACAAAGCCAGCTTGCCAAACCCCTGTAGAGAGCAGCGCTTCCATTTCCAGCCTGCCAGCCCTGCATCTGGGTTAACTAGCACACTGCTACAAGCCTTCCACTAGATACCTACATTCAGGTAGGTGAAATTTTGGGGTTGATTCAACAGCTGCACAGACCATAATATCACTGCTCCTGTATGGTCTCCACGTTGCAGAAGTGGGGTTTACCTCCTGCTAGGAGATCTCTGCAGCTTCTTCCCCAGGGTCCCTGCTCTGAGAATATGGTGGCAAAAGCCAGCTCTGCTCGGAGCCATCTCAGCTCTCTAGCTTCAATAGCTAGAGTTTCACAGGGCAAGAAAACAGCGATACGACTCCCCGGCCTGAAAGCAGCACACACGCATTCTCCCAGCACCATACCTAGGCTGTTGTGCTCTGGCCAGGGCTGAGCTGCTTGTGAATGGAGCTCACATATGCCTTTATCAATGGTGTGTTTAGTTGGCAACCAGATCACCCACTGCAGGGCAACTGAGGATTAAATGTAGAGCAAATAAAACAGATATTGCCCAAACTAAACATTAACTTACTGCTGCTTAACTATCTTGTTTTTAAGCCCCCCATATTCCTCATTAAGTAGGGAAAGAAGATGGTGCTAACACCCAGGTGTTACTGACAACGTAAAGCACCATTTCAGTTTCAAACAGTGTAACGGTATACACAACATAAAACATTATCTCCACAAACTAGAAAGACTTCCAGAAATTTGGTATTCTTTTTGATCCTTTATTGCTGGCTTCCTTACTTACTGATCACCCCTTTCCAAACGAGGGCAATATTCATATTCCTGTTTTAACTGGGTTGGTTCAGACTGCTTTGCTCCTGAAGTCCCTCCTGAATCATCTGCTTTAACTCAGTTTCCAAAGAGATCTCAAAGGAGAATACATAACTAAGCTCCACTGGTATGAGCTGCAGGGTGAAGCTGCTCTGGCTGTGTAACACACTTGTGTCTTCAAAGGTTTGTAAAGAGACGGTCCTTTCTTCTTGTTAACAGCAGCCTCTGTAGGGCAAACTAACACAATCATATGATACCCTAGTCTTCATAATATACTGACCAACTGTCAATACACAAACTACCATACATCATGCACCATATGACATGTTCAAATACTGCACATAGTTATTTAAACACAGGCTCTTGCTGCGTTTCTGTTTCTCCACAGCATTAATTGCTTTGTAAATGTGTAATTATAACACAAAGGCTAAGAAGATGTGCACGTGTGATATTTTCATCACATGCTAATCAGATATAAGCAGTAGATAACAAAACAAAGGTATCAGAAGGTAGTATTTTAAAAGCTTCTAAACTATACCACCACACTGGCCAAGGAGTGGTACCCATTTTCACATTACAGCTTGTTGGACATCAATTACCTCAATACCACTGCAATTACTGAGGATATCTTCATAGTTTGATCAGAAATAGCAGTGTGCTATGCAGCTGAGCATTATTTGACAGGTTTTGCAACTATTAAAATGAACCAGAGAAACAATCAAAAATTCACAAGGGACCAATTCCTCATATTCAAACTGAAAGGACTGTCAAAATATCTAAACAGATTAAAGGACCATTATTAAATCAATGGTATCACCCCAGTAACCTACATTAGCAGACTGCAACCCTTTACAAGCCATTGCTCATTTATAATAGCACCTTTATTGCTGCTTCATGAACCCTGGAATTGGTTCATGGCCCCCTTGTGTTCCTCTCTCTCCCTCACATTGTACCCAAGCTTAATTAAAAAAAAAAAGAGGGAAAATTGTTAGACACAACTGTCTTCACACCACAGCTGCAAGCAACAAAATGAGAAGTCCAGCTAGGCTACGATTTTTAGCCATGGTCAGCCAAAGTCGGGCAGGTGGTCTGTATTGGTGTTCCCAACATTAAATTCCCCCAGAAGTTCACAGGTTCACAAGGAGCATTGCAGGAATGAGATAACCCCAAGCACAGATAGAGCTGGGCTCAGAACAGCAGAGCAAGCAGTTGTTTGTATACATTACATTAAATGGTAACTAACCCAATTCAGCCAGCACGCGCAGATCTATAGCAGAAAGGGCAATTCAGGAGTAAAATGAGCTGCAGTGTGAGCAAAGACAGTTTATTAGCTGTGACCATGGAAATAGCTAGACAAGCAAGTGGGATTTCTGGCAGCACCACTTACTCTGGGATCAAGGTATTATTTCAGCTATTGACAGATTATTCAGTGAGGCATCCAAACAAAAGTCTGTTTCAAATAAAGTCTGACATTATAGAAGGACACATGCTGCCAGGCACCCCCAGGCAGAACTGCAATTACAGGCATTGCCTCCTTCACAGCAATCTATAATCATAATAAAAAGTAGGACATTAAAAGAACAAGCATCCTGTATAGATCCGAAGGAAACGAATACAATAAAAATAGCTCTAAACTAGTTCCAGTGACCTGTGGACCACAAAACCCTCCAGCAGAAAGACCTGCACCTTCCTCCATAGCAAAATAAGTCTGTGCCAGGCTGGTACCTTCAGTGAAAGGGGCATAACTTTGAAAATCAGCCTCTCAGCCAGTTTGTCCAAGGCTTGTGCAGCTGGTCAGTCAGCAACTCATTGACTTGGTTCATCCCTTTAGTGCCTGATAAACCTGTAGTAAATATACGACAAATATTTTGACCATATAATACTAATCTGACCTTTCCCAAGGTGACTGTTGATGCCACCTCACAGAGTACCATAAAAGCTTTAAACAGGAAAAACACTTTTAGTAAGTTAACTCCTCCACTGCTGATAACATTTCCTGCTTTGTCTTAGGGCTGAGAAGCTTGGCAAAATTTTCACACAGGTGTCAAACTAGAATGCAGGACTGCTCTTAAGACAGAGGGATCTTCATGCCAGAGCATTCTCCACAATTGCTCCTGCAGGCCAGGCAGGGAAGGTGCACAGAGCAGGAGGGGTTAGGTGAGATGAGCGGCCATTTATGCAGATGCCCACAGCTGAGAAGAGAGCAGCAACTGAGCCGCAGGACTGCCTTCAATCCCTGTTCACCGACATGGACATGAACACTGGAGAACTCAGAGGAAACCAAAGTTTATGTTCAGCACAATAGTGAAACATCATCTGAACAGCTTGTACAAATCATAAATGACTGAAGAGAAGGAAAAGGAATTAAGTTTCCAAAACAGGATTAGACACTAATGTGAAACTCCAAGATGCATTGATGAGCACAGGCAAAAGCCTTTGCTGCTCCTGATACAATCTAGTTCTCCTAGACCTTTGCCTTCCCAGAATTTGCATGTGTGAGGAAGAGGTCAAGAATGACCCAATGCGGAGCTGCTCTCCAGAACCTTCCCTGGTCCTGCACCAAGGCATATTTTCTCCAAAATGTAAAATGTGTCCAGGATCTTGAGAAATCCTGTGTCTCCAGCATACTTCAGGGAACATGGAATATTTTCAATGCCAGACCCTTTCCTGCTGCAGCTAAGCAGACATGAGCAGGGCACTAGCCCTTAGCAGTCACCTGCCACTGTGCTCAGTACATCACACTCTGCCCCATGGACATCCTCACCCCAAGAGCTGCTTCTGCTGCCATCTCTGCTGTCACCTCTCTGAAAGCTGTCTTGTTTATAGTATATTTTGTGTGAAGTTTTGGAGGGCACACAAGAAAGCAATTTACTATCAGAAAACAAACATATAAATTCTAATCCTATCTAAGCCTGCCCCCCCCCCCCAATAATATCAAATAGTTTAAGGATTCCCTAAATGGAAATGCAACTAACAAGGCTTAAAGGTCATCTCAAAGGAAAACTGTATGCAACAAAAAAATGGCCTGTTGATTCCACACACATTATTCCAGACTGCCTTGACTCCATTCAGGGCAAAGACAAAAAACCAAGAGAAATGAAGTCGCTGGTCAAAGGGAATTTAAGGAGGCTTTTAACATTCTTTTCAGTATTAGGAAAAAGGACATAGAACACCTCAGCTGTGGCTACTAAGCCAGCAGTACTAGACCTCTTGATCCTCTGAATACATCTCTGATGGCAGGCTTGACCCCATCTCATCCTGGGTAAAGTCACACAAAATACTCCTCTTCGGCTGCAGGAGAGTCCATGCTGACTGTATGG
>JANZLQ010000086.1:40167746-40187185 GCA_026212715.1 Elanus axillaris | reverse complement strand
CATGCTGACTGTATGGCACTTCTTGGAGTTTTTCCAAAAGATGACACCACACTGGAGTTGCAAGCTGCAGCCTCAAAGCACTTTGGATAACATGAAATCAGAAGTTTTTCCTTATTATTTTCTCATTTCCCTGACTGTAGGCACTTAGGATAGTCACCGATCAGCAAGGTAACTGGAGGGAAATGAGACACAGCTATAGTAAATAAGGAAACAGTGCCTTTATAAACATACCTCACCTGTGTCTTACTCCTGTATGCACTGACACTTTGAATGTTACTGCCACAACTGAGACCCCATCAAGCTTTAAACTGTTTCCTTATTAAAATCACTACTTCGATGCCAAGTAATTATATCTTACATAATATGGCCTCTATCCAAACTAACAAAAGCTTTCTGAAGAAATCAACATCCCTTAAATTAGAGTTGCTTTAAGACTTTAAGTAAACTTAATAAACTCTAAGCCATACCAATCTTTCAGCTGTTTCAGATGTGTGTTGTGCCTTCATACCTTATTAAAAAAAACAAGTAAAATCATCTGCCAGCTGGTTCTTTGCACTTGAACTACAATTATCATACATGGCCATAACATGACTTTGAAAATTACGTACAGATGGGCCTATACTTTTAGTATTTTCAAGTTCTCTTGATAGCTTGCATTTACTAAAGATAAAAAGCAAATCACAATCATTTCACAAATATCCTTCCCTTGAATTACTCAAAAAAGTACCTTAGAGTCAACATCAATTCAGCATAAGACTAGTGACAAGTTTAAGCACACACAAGGCAAAAGGAAATCAAACTACTAAGGAAAATGGAATTACATCCTGCCAGACTAACAACTCGTCTGTTTGCAGTAAGATTGACCATATAAAATATATGCTTTTTTTTTTTTCCCCAAGGAAATCACTTAATCTAACACACAGTCTTCAGTGGCAGTGTAGTTCCTTGTCTGCTGACTACTTTCAGTACAGTATTACTTCCAATACAGTATTGGTAAGAAAACAGCTTACATGTTACCATGTCTGCTGGTTAAAGAAAGAATTAAGAACACAGGACAACAACATAACCAATAATAGTTCTGTCACTGTAGGTTGCTTACATCTTGCATCTCAGGCAATAACAACATTACATAAACATTCAACGGTCATTTTTAGTCCTCCTACCTAAGCATTACAATCTGAGAAAGAGAGGCTGAAAGTTTTCTACAGCATATAACATTTAGGTTCAGTTAAGTGCTTTCTGCCCTGAACAGAGCCTCAGTAAAATAAACAAACTTCCATGAAATTTATGGATTCACCAACAATAACTCTTGTTGGCCAACAAGGAAAGATTAAAAAAGAGAAATGCCAGTAACCTATTCCTGAAGTCAAAACTAAATTCCTGTTCAAATAAAATACAACAGTAAAGCTGCTGAGAATTTGGATCTTTTGAATAAAAAATAATTCACATCTTGAATGTCACTAAAATTATCACAGTAATCAATTCTCCCTTATCAGTCACTTCTCAAGGATCTTTTAAACATCGGTTACTGTCTCACAAAACCTAAAAAGCTCCAGTCTTAATCCAGGACTCTAGTAAAGAAATCTCTCAGATGAACCCACTTACTTTTTCACCTTCAGAAAGATTATTACAAGAATATTCAAAAAATTCTGTCTGGCAGGCTGATAAATCACTTTATCCCATGCAGTCTCCCAGAAGATATTTGGTGTTATATGCAATGTCAGTTCATAGGTGTTGAAAAGACAACTTTAGAATAATGCTATAGTTGTCATCATGTCAATTCAGAAGGATATTTCATTCCTTATTCTAAGTATGTGCATCGCATTTTCTGAAGCAAGAAACAACGGTACTTCTGATGTTTAGTGAAGTTCTGAAAAAATGTCATTCCACATTCTCACATGGATGGCAAACATATTAGAAAGGTTTCTGTAAAAAGGAGATTTCAGTACTGAGGCTCTTGCTCCACTAAAACTTTGAGACAGGAGACAGCATGAGAAAGTGTTAATGGCAGATAAAAGCAATTCCAACTCCTCAGAGTAACACTTCACTACATGGCAGCAGTGATTTTTTCAGTCCCTACCTGCCAAAATAAATTTACTGCCATTTAAGGTTGTTAAAATTTTTCCCCGATTAATCATTACTTCACTGCAACATCTGTCCAAGATGACTATTTTGCTAAAGCTGGTTAGCCCACTGCAGTACATTATGCAACCACAGGCCATGCCGACGCTCTGGCGTAACATTAGTCTGTGCCAGCCACAAAGGGAAGAGCAGCAAAAGGAGTGGGAGCTTTCAAGGGTGGAGTGCATCTAATAATCATAGGGCTGAAAGGCACCATCCCTCCCCATGACACAACCAACTTGAATCCAGTGAAGCTGGACCACCACTGAGCAGACCGGATGCTGCTAAAAATATTTCCCTATCCAAAGAGTTATTCTCATTTTGACAGAAGGAATTCATGTTGAGAAGAATGAACCTGTTTAGGTTTTCTACAGGTCACCCTGTTGTTGAAGCCCTGAGGGAACACTAAAGCATTGATAACAATCTCCTAGGAAGTATTATCTGTAAATATTAGGAAGTAATTCTGTAAATTATGAAACCCCAGAAGAAGCATCCTAACAAGGCTAATTTCATCCTAATAAAAGTTCACACTTTTATTTAGGCCCTAGTGTTTAGCTTCACCCTTTTAATCCATAAGTAGAGACAACTGCCTCCCACTTAATCTTCTCATTAATTTCAAAGGTAATTCTTTAAACACCTGTCTGATACACATACAGCAGAGATGACTACTCCTGGCTCCAAACAAACTGTTTATAAAGGATAAGAAAGGCCAGAGGACAAAGATGTTAGCAACAAAATGCTGGGGGGAATGGAAGAGAATGGGAAAGAGTATCCTGAGTAGACAAAAATACTGCAACTACAAATCTTAAACTTCTTCTATTCCAGTTACATGTTCAAGTTCATCACACTAGTGCTTGAGAACTGCCACACAAGACTCAGACTCAACTGCAGATGCTGCTATTGGTGATAAATGTTCTGGCAGGAAGGCCTTGCTTTGGATAAAGCATTAGGAACTTTTACATTCCTTCTGGATGTTTCAGTAGGTGATGTTCTCAGAAGAGATCACAATGCTAGTAGCTGGGGTACTGTTTTCTGTACCTGATCAGACCAGTTGCTTGCTCTCTGGGGAATCTGCACCGCACAGTTTCCAGATTAAAAGTGTTTTTCCCCCAGTTGTCTCATGCCCCATCCCATCAGCTCAGAGATCTGCACAGCTCCTGAGAAATGCAACTACACAGCAGTTCACCAATACAAAACCAGGTCCTTGCTGCAGCTGTAGTTTTGCAACAGCGAAACTATCATTGAAATGGAGATTACCCAGGGACTGTCTAGGAAATTAAAAACTGGAACTGGTGTGGCTCACACTAATTAACCACCAACAGTCCCACAGGCTGCTGCATGCAGGAGTCTGAGGTCTACAGAAACCAGCCAAGAGGTAGAGTCAATGGCAGGAATAACATGTTACTGCTTTCTGAAAGATGAGCTTGGGCAATTTCCACTCCCACTTATAAAATCAAGGCAGATGGGAGGGCAGGTTAGCAGCAAAAACATTAAGAGAGACACATTCCAACTTCACCTGGACTTTTTGTCTGTCTTTAGGTGGACAAATGGGGGAAGAAAAAAGCAAGCTCACAGATAAAGACTACCAGTTAAAGTTCAGTGACTACTGAACAAAATATTAAGTAGCCTAAATAACACACATTGTAACAGCGTGTCCTATTTTTGCTATAGGTGGATCTGGCAAATATGAGTCATCTTTGGAGGAAATCCCAAACTGCTCTCCTAGCACAGTCATATCTGTAGATAGAAAAGAAGGAACCATGTCCATAACAAAAAAAAGCCACCTCCACATTAACACTGGTGTTGGCCAAATTTGTCAGGGAATTGCCAGCTGGACAATTTTAAAGCAAATATTGATTAAGATCACAGGATGGTTATATCTGGAATAAGAGGAACAATCTCATATACTATCTTTACAAGTATGATCTAATAAATAAGTTTTCATGAGATCCCAAAATACATTTGGTAAGAAAGCAAGTCAAACCAAGAGAAGTAGATGCTATCTACTTAATAGGAAGGTGATTTATTATTACTATGTCAATTTCTTCTCTATGGTGTAATTCAAGGCAAATCTAGCAAGAAGAATCCAAGCCACATGAAGAACAGCTAGGTACACTCTGCAAATGTGAAATGCAAAAGCAGAAGAGTGACAAACACTCCAGAAGCACCAGAAAATTACTAATAGCATGCATACTTCCAGAACATAACAGTTAAACAAAGGTTTTGCACCAGGGTAACATGAGTGATGCTTCTGTGGCTTCCAGAGGGACAAGTGCTGGCTCAACAGCCAGGCCCTTAAGAACATTTCTGAAGACTGACATGTAAAGTAACTATGGTAGAAAGAAAAATTTAACACAAATATGCTCAGAAAAGAGAGTTTCCATTGTCACCTTCTATGAGCTCTCTGATGGGGCAGGCAGGAGCGGGGGGATCCGTGAGCAGGTGGTAGAAATCGAGTGCTGAGGAAGGGGTAAGGGAGGAAGGAGGTCTGTCACCCCAAGTAAGCAGGAGTCTCAGGACCCCCAGCATCACCTTGTGCCACTGGTTCCCACTGGGAAGGTACCTGGGGATCCTGAGCAGAGAAGCAACAGATCCTTTTTCCAGCCAAATCAGTTCCCAGTCATTAGAACCCGCACCTGAAAGCGCCTAAGGGAACAGACATCTGCACTGAAAGCCCTCAGCTCTTGCATCACATTAAAAGTTCCTGTGAAAGTGAATTCTTACATGACCTGCTCCACAAAATCCTTCTGTTGCTGATACCTTCTCTGTATCGACACAAAATTTCTGTGAGACTGAAAACTACTCCACTCATCCACTCCAAATGAAAGATGTAATTTCAAAGGCAAAATGCAAAAACTCTATGGCAGGACAAGTTAATAACAGACAACCCAAGGGGTCAGAGGCAGCGACAGCAGCACTGAGCAGTGAGGTAAACACAAGGCAAGGTTACAGACTAAGAAGTAATATTCACTGCTGGCATTTGTCATTTATTCCATGGGTCTCATGATAAGTATTGTTTTTCTTAAAATACATCCTGCTAGAGTAAAACAAATACAACCATCTTCACCCTTATTAAGAGAGGTTTTTAGCTTTCATCACTGAAGAAAAGTTTGAAAGCAACCACAGCACATCCCAAAGGCTTAAATGTCAGAAAGCAGAAAACAGAATCAGTGAATGGTTGAATTTGTCAGTGCTGCTCACTCACCACTTAGACACAACGAGTGTCCTTACTGACAAATGGAAAGTTTCTACATGATGTGGGTTAGAATGTTTTTTCATGTTATTTCCTCTCCACATTAAAAAATGGGGGGACTATTTGGCACTCATAGCACTGGAGCGTACAAAGAGTACCAAAAACCAGGACAAAACTACAAAGGAATTGCTGTCTTCAGTGATAGGAATTTTTAGTTTAAAAAAATATACATTGCACTCTATTACTCAGAGAATGATAAAATAAGAGCATCAAAGGCTCCCACTATCCATGTGGACACCCAATGTGACCAGATGGGTGGGCACAATTGTGCAATTTTCCTGTATGCTGTTACACAGCAAATTACTTGGGATCTGGCCATAAGTGCTATCAGCTTCTACATCAAATGCCTCATTAAGATAAGCAGAGGTTACTCAATTATCTTACATTGTTTTGGGCTAAGACAAGCCAATACATCTACATATGAAAGGTTAGAGGGTTGGGGTTTTTTCTTCCCCCTGAAAGCTTTCCAGATTGGTTATGGGGCCTACCATGCTAACCAAGACAGCCGAGAATTTGGCACTTAAGGTGAAAAATACTTCAGCACTGCACAAACGATGTGAAAGTGGTGTGGCAATTACTACTAGCACAAGATTTCTGATACATAACTCCTGTACAGGTATGGAGGAGCTTTCAAAAAGGCAGCAGAAGTGTCTTGATAAAAATAACCCACAATACTGATCCTGACTACTTAAATATTTGAGCTCTCCAAAGTCTTCCCACATCCCTAGTACAACATAAACCAGACCTACTGACCAAGCCAGTCTTTCTGTAAAAGTTTGTTAATTTGTTCCATCCTGCAATTTATTTTGGTTTAATAGTGTACATTAGTAAATGTAACCCTAGCAAATTTTTCCTTTAATTTAGTCAAGGCACTACAAAACATCTTCAAAATTCACAAAGTTTACTGTATTTAACTTATGTTAAATTTTTCTAGGTACAAGGACAATACAGGAAAGGCAGAAGGTTAAAACGTCGTATCAGATGGATTTTAACATTTTAAAAGATTATGACCCAATTCAACAGCTTCCATGATACAACTACACAATACATTTTTACTGCTCCCAAGCTAGTTTGTACAATAAAACAAGTCAAATTACTCTGATATGTCTGTCTGTACAGGGCCTACTCATTAACTTTAGTAAACAGCATCTCAGTGAAGAAGCTGAATTTCCAATGACAATCAACTTATGGGAGAAAACTCCCAGGAGGAAATCAAGATCAACTACAGCATTTTCTCCCCAAATTCAGTTGCAACAAATCTGGGCTGACCTCTGAAGCTCATCATGGCCTACGGTGTGTGACCAGAGCCCCAGAACAACATCATTACCTCAGAGGAGTCATGGGAACATGAAGATCTATCTGCTCTAAGCCAGCTGCTTCAATTGTCCCTTCATACAGTGAGCGGCAGGTGCCACCTTGGCTCCTCGATGAGAGGATCAAAGATCCAGAAACCAAACAGAAAAGCAGAGTAAAAATAATCAGGCATTCTTCAATTAAATGAAAACATTGAAATTTACATTGCTCCTCGTTTCCTGGAAGATGGGGGATGATACAGATAGCATCTTTTAAAAGTTGAGTGTCCACCATCATGCTTTCCTGACTTTCATACCTCTGCCTCCCAGCTGGAAGTCTAGCACTCCTCTGCTCCTCTGGGCAGAAGCACTCAGCATCCAAACCCCACAACACCCACTGCTTCAGGCATTTGGGGTGACTAACTGGCACTGGCCATTCCTCCACTACCTGCAGGAATGGAGTGACAGTACCTAAAAAGAAAGAAGGCAGCCAAAATGTTCTGGTTAAAACAGACTCATTTTGACAATAAGCAGCCCCCCTTTAAGTCTCCAAAAATGTAAGCCCTTAATGGAAAACATATTTTCTGTCAACTAATGGGAAAAAATTAAGCAAAATATTCTCAATGATTTCAAAATTGTTCAAGTTGCCTTCAGTTTCCTTTCAAGTCCAGTTTGTGTAGTTTTATATAAGGTTTAAAAAGGTTTACACGTATCTACTTTTCCTTGGCGTTTCCTCAAAGGGGTTTAAGTTCAGTATAACTAATAAAGACTCAGGGAATTAGCTGCCAGAGACTGGAGATGTCTAGCTCAGGAATGTCTGCATCCTTGAAAGCCAGGATGCAGTACAGCCCAAAAAACAAGTTAAGGACAAACAAAGACAAGATTTCTATTGTTTGTTTTGCTAAAGACATAAATGCTACATTTAATAGGAAAAAAAAAAAAAAAAAAGGGAAACGAATATACTCCTTCTTATATACTGATGCCTGCAGGCATATACAAATGTTGTTAGTGTTCTTTTCACCTAAAAGAGGTCAGTACATAAACCACATAAAGCAAAGTTACTTTCTGACTGCGACACAGACGAAACTCAAAAAAGGAAACACTTCATTGTCAAGAAGCATTGCCCACAGAGTTATACATCTAACCCTCAGTCTTATTTTAGAAAGTCTCCCTGGTAATTTGCCTGTGCTTTTGAAAAGCAAGTAATATGTTTTGAATTATAAGAGGTTACAGGGACATTTTTGTGGTAAATTTGGACTTTCATTTGCAAAAAAAACCAAAACCCTCAGTGCTACAGAAATCCTTTCGGAAATAACATTTTTTTGTCATTGCTAAGCACTTTTCAACAAAGTTTAATAGCTACTGTTCCAAGGAGCTGTTTACATCCAGCTTTAAAAAATACTGGGGTACTTATATCCCTGCAAGCAAAAGGAAAAGCAGCACGGCATCTTTCTGATATTTTGAGAAGCAAACAAAACAGAGTATATTCTCCACAGTATGCAGGGGCAACAGTTTTTCAAAGCAAGTTCACTTAAAGACTCCTGGTGCTCAGGGTATGGTATTCTGGGATTTTTCTGGACGTCTGAACTGTACCTATGGCTCTTTGAGTCTTCTTTCATTCATTCCCCTGGTCTTTATGCCCAGGATCAAGAAAGAACAAAACACCAAATAAGCTGGTCTTAAGTGGAAGGCACTATTTCTAGCCTTGGAAGTTTATAAATTCAATATACGGTTTCTTTATAAACAGTGCATGGGAAGAGAGGCCTTCAGACAGCCGTAGCTGGATTTTTCCTTTGAAGGTGAAACTTTATCATTCATTCTTGTAAAAAAAATAATGTATTTAGTTGAAGTTTAGCAATATGAATAAAAGCAAAAGTTTTACTGTAAACATCTAAAAGATGTCTAGCCACATGAAAGCTTCATTGTGCTCTTGATAACCATGATGTAAAGGCTTTTACAACCACCACAGTTTTTGCAGACTGACATGCCAGATTTTACCACCTCAATATACCATAGAGGACCTCTCCCGAAAGTCATGCCGTTCATACAGTGGGAAAAGACAATTTTCTGGTTTGGTTTAGTTTGGTTTTCTTTGCTATTCATCATGAGACAGCCTTTGCTGCCATCCAGTAAACTGTTAAAATATAGGTTCTCATTACTCTTTGGCTGTTTTGCTTCCTGGACAGAACGATGTAGAAAATTGCTCAAGCCCCCTTTAGTTTCCCTACTTTGAGTTTGTTCTGGGCACCATAAATAAAACCCAGTACAATGATGAAGGTGCTGACCAGTCTGATGTTTGTAATAGAAGCCAGATATTAGAAGGGAACCTTTTCAGAAAGTTTCAGCTGGTGCCCCAAAATATAAATCGTTTGAGGGGTAGCAATGTACGTCTGCTCTACATCAGGACAAGACTGAAAACCTTTTCATCAGGAGCCCCATAAGAAGCCTTATTCAAAGGTCATCAGAAGTTCCAGTGAAACACTGCTTAAGTTGGCTTGGTCTGTGTAAAGCATGCAGGATTGCATGTGTACAGGGGCAAGCAAAAAATACAAACTTAAAACATCATGTTTGGAGATAGAGTTAGACACACTACCCTAAACACTCACCTCTTGCAGCATATCATACACCACATATTGCACAGAGTCCTGCCACAAATCTCCAATTTTTCTTTCCCAGGAAGATGTAGCAAGCCTTCAGGCTTCCCAAATTAAGTTACATCAACTTTAAATGGGAACGGATCATGACACTATAAGCAAATTCTTCTCTACCTGAACAACCTTAGATAGGATAGCGTCAGGCCAGGCTCTGTCCAGACCCAAGAGAAAATGAACTCCAATGGGCACCGATCCAGCATGGAACCAGGAAACTACTTGAACAGATCAACACGATAATCAGCAGTTACAGCATACCAAACCTCCTACCATGACAAAGTTCGTGTAGGCTTCATAAATTAGACATTTAAGGAGGACGCGATGTCTTTGTTGAAATTTATAAGGCGTTTCTTCCATGCCAAAAGGAGCAACAGAGGGAAAAGTACATGAATGCTCCTCAGCAAGTTCTCAGAAAGACATGTTAACAGATCAGTGCTGTGGGAGAAACTGATAAATATTGGAAGGAGATAAGCTGTGTTTCTGAGGTCAAACAGGAAAGAGGCAAAGAGATAGGTGAAGCAGATAAAACAGAAAGCAAAAACAATCTCTGTAGATAACTTTGAATGAGCATATGTGGGAAATGGGGGTTTGCCAAGGCGTAAGACAAGGAGTGAGGACAAAAATCAGCATGAAGGTGATTCCAGGTAAGAGCTTCAGCTCTGCATATAGCGCAGACTTGGGTCTGGTATGCTATAGGGGAAATAACAAGATTTTACTTTGAATGCAAAGGCCTAGAAAGGACTGAGTCAGATGGCACAGGCAGAAAAAGTGAATTGCTGTCCAGAAGAGCTCACTCACTCCAGTGCAAGGGAACTCCAGCTGCCTCACTGGGCAATGCTGAAAAGATCAATGCCAAGATCAAAGAAGACATCTCTGCCATTGGGAGAGCTGAAGGCACACGAACAGACATTTCAGCAACGGGGAAAGTTGGGCAGAGGTGTCCATCTGTATAAAGAAGGTACTGAAAGCAAGAGGAGAGAGAAGAGTCACCAAAGAAGACCAAGAGGATACTGCAATTATAAAAATATAGGAAGTCAGCAAGAGGAGAAAGGAAGGGTCAGGTGGGACAACACTTCTTGGAGGGACAGTAAGAGCCAAAAGCTGACGCCCTGGAGTACAGCAAGAAACATCCAAGGATGAGAATGACATGAAGGCAGGTAAGCAGCTGTCTAGAGACCACATAACCAGTTTAATGCCATATTTTCACTCAATGGTCCATTTTTCTGGAAAGAATGCTCTGGATCAAACCAGCCCAACAGTTGCACACTAACTGTCCTCTGAAGTTTCACGTATCTCAAGGCTTGGCAGGTCAAAGCAGGCAAATGGCAGCAACAAAGCAGGCTCCTGCCAACTTCTAGATCAAAAAAGGATGGCTACTGACATCACAGCAACCAGGAAACATGTGCTGCAAAATGCTTCAGCAGACAGGTAAATAGGACAGAACGCAGTAGCAGTGAGACACAAATATTCCAACACTGTTCAAGGAGAAAATATAAAGTCTGCACAGAAAAATGAAAAATGCTCTGAAATTAGGGGGGGAGGGGGACAGAATGGAAAGTACCATCACCATCAAGAGCTAAAGTAAGAACAGTCTTGTTATGCCCTAGCACTAGTCACACTTCTATTGATGAGCCTGAGAAGAAGTAGAGCACTGCAGGATCATGTATGATGATGGGGGTGGGTCCTCTGTCTTATCATTAACGACTGTTTTATTTAAAAGGTCTTTACATGATATCCCCCTCCTCCTACCTCAGCTTATCATCCCTGGGGTCTGACAGTATGTTATCTATCTGAACCACTACTCACAAACAGAACCAGTTCACATCAGCTTGCAGCAGCTGGGCCCCACACAGACCATGTGAGAAGAACACTAGCTGTAACAAATCTCACAAAGGAGAAAAACCTCTATCTTTTGCTAGGAATGAGGTTATCTGAGGAACAGTTTAATGGTTTAGATTTGAGGAAAGTAAGTCTTTTCAACGGGTTAAATCTATCCAATGACCCTTTTTCACTCCCAAAGACGAAACAGCCTCATACCCAAGCTGTTCTCTTTAGCATTTGAAAGCACCAGAGTGAAAACTCACTTTCCCTCCTGGTCTGTTTAACAGTATATGATAGCAATAGTGTGAGCTGAGATCTCATCAGATCTAACCGAAAAGCCTTGAAAGAAACAGAAATCATCTTCTAGAAATTGTATTTCTGCTTCCGAGAACTGGAAATGAGCATTTGCTACAAAGGGGCACACAACTCCCTTATTTAATCAACAGTTACAGGCAAACCTGTGTTCACACATATGCTTTCTTTCCCACCCCTCAGAATTTCTTCACTCCATAAAAAGATGTAATCATGACCCAGGGACTGAGAAAGAAGAGTGATGATGTAAAAGTCAAATATCTGAAGGAGAAATGTTCAGGTAGTGTAAAAGCTTGCTCAGCCCAAAAGGAATGCAAGGGATCAGTGGAGCAGCAGATCAGTAATACCATCTAAAGAGGTAGAATTTTGAACAGAAGTCAATATAAAGGACTCTTGACTAAAGGAGACCATGAGACTCATTGGAAATATTAGCTAATATTTACTGTAAAAATTTGGCAGATCTTAAAGTCAACATTTAGCTAGTGAAATTCAGAAGGTGATGATAAATTACTTCAGTTAAGACGATGCAGGTTATACAAGCCATCTTAAACGTGTGGTAGTCAAAAAGAACAGGATTCTACTTTACAGTATCACAAACATACACTGCCTGCTCTGAGGATCTCCAGGACCCATATTACTTCCTCAGAATCTCTAAAATAATTGCAGAGAAGAGGCAAGGATAAAAGCAAAAAGGCTGCTGGGGAATTCCTAAATTACCAGTTGACTTTTTGTAGATATACTTTGTGTAAACAGCAGAAAAAAAAATTATTAAAAAAAGATGAAATAAAGAGCATCTCCTATTGAGCTAATTCACAACAGTTCTAGTTACAAAACTGATTCTGTAGGGCTTTTTCTTCACACCTGACTTCATATGACATGAACGACCCTCCCCAGCCTGCTGCTAGCTAGTTACCTACAATTAAATTTTGTTATCTGTGCTCTGACAAGTACCATAAATGCAGCTTGGTGTCAGCTGGCAAGGCAGGACCAGCAGGTCTGGTGCACAGCGTTACCAGCTTAAGAATTTAAAACTGTAAGGTACCCTGAAAGACTAATCTCATTCATAAATCTGACCTCGTATATTATTCAACACCCATGTTTTAAAATTATTAAACACTACCTCACCCACACTGCTATAAAAAGACTACTGTAAACTTTCACTCTGAGAAAAGAAGGTATTCATAAGTCAGGGGAGGACAGATGTGCAAAAGAAGATTCAGTGAAACTATAAGAATTCAGAACATATGGAGGCAAAACAAATTCCATGCAGGACATAATCTCATTCAGTACTTTGTTCATCTGAAAGCTGTCAGGAGACACTGAGTCCACTTGTAGCAGCTATTGGTTTCTGTAAACTGAACGTTAAGTCCCTGCAGAAATCGGAAAGCTGGCCTTGATCCTCCTTCTTGCTACCCATCTAGTTAAGATTTGGTTTTTAACACATCAATAGCCTCTTCCACCTACAAAGATCAAGCTGGACCCAGTCCAAGCTAGCAAGTCAAGTTCTGAGGGACTAAGGGGAATCTTCATTCCATTCATTCTGAATTCTGACACAACAGCTCTCTGCAAGCTGAGCAATTCTGAAGAAGCCAAGAAGAGCTGACAAGACTTAACTGCTGACCATCTGAGCAGCAGTGAGGAGTGTCCTGCAGCATCTATGGTGACAGGCACCCCTGTCTGGGAAGAAAGCAGACTCTTCCCAGCAGCTTTTTAATTCAACACCACATGAACAATTCAAATATTCATATGTATTTAAAATGAGGAAATTACAATGGCTTAAAGGCATGAAAAGCTTGTTCATTAAGCATGAAAACTTCATTACCAAAAGCACAAATGAAACCAAGTACTCACATATTTCCTCTGCTAAGATTAAAGATACTTTACTCCCTAGTGTGAAGCCAAACCTCTCCCACCACAACTTCAACCCAAAACATGAATGTTTAAGACGGTGCTTGAAAGATAAGAAAGCCAGTGTAAAAACTCCAGTACAATATAGACAGCACCCCTTTGCTCCAACAGTCAGTAAAATAAAGTCAATGGAAGAGCAGGAAGGGTGCTGTACAGATGAAGAACCAAATGCTATCTATGATCCGCATCCCTACTGAGAAAAAATTGTTTGTAATGTATTTATGGGGACTCTGATCCACTGAAGACGGGAAGAAAATGAAGTGTTTGGTCAACTCCAGAACTTGTGCATGTTTTGCCAGACCTGTTGACAGATAAAAGGAAAATAACCCAGTCTCCAGATCTAGAGGATACTAAATTGCAGAACAAGAGTTTGGCCTTTCAGAACTGCAGGGTGAGTGAATATCTGTGTACATACAAAAAAATGCTCTTTTATATCACCTACTGAAAGGGGCTGCTAACAACTGCATTATAGCTTCTTTTTAGGTCACTCAAGCAGTTATGAAGTCTGTACATTTTCGGCACCATCTTCAGCTACTTGTATCCAAAACTGGCTTTGCAGGAGCCTGCTGTAAACCTAAGAGGCTAACAGCTATTCACACCAGTCACCCAAAACACAGACCAGATAATTTTTAAGACTGACACATACTATGGACTCAACCCACCACATCATCTGGAAGACAAAGATGTCTTTTTTTTTTTTTTTTTGAGAGAGAGGTCCGAAAGGTATAGCCTACACACAACCGTCTCAAGAAAATCCCTTCAAAATATATATACCTCTTCAGCATTTGAAGCCCAACTCCCTGTTTCAGTTTGCTACAACCTTTTTATAGGACTACAGCCTACGCCTCACCATTGCCTGCACAGCAAACACTTGCCTCAGCAGCAAACACTGGAAATTCTCAGAGGAGAACCAGATTTTCTTTATAGATTCTTGATACCAACAATATTATTAATCATAACAAAAATTATCTATCTTTCAAAAGTATCTGCAATAAATACAAATTTAGAACTGTTGCTTTAATTTAGGATAGCTTTGAAAACGCTAGGGTTTGCACTGTAAGAAATAGTTGAGAAAGATTAGAGGAAACACTTTTGCATATTTTTAACTAAATGAAGAACTGTGTTTTTGTTAAGTGTTGCTTTAGGAGGTCAGAAATCACAATGCATGGAGGAAGACAACTGCAAGGACTATTAAACCGTAGTTCTTTGCACCACTTCCTCAGACTCAGGCAGGCTGGGATGACCAGGAACCATCTGAGCAGCAAGTACAGCCTTCCACATCGGGTTTCATGCTGGAACTTGTAAAAAAAAAAAAAAAAAAAAAAACCAAAAAAACAAAAAAAACAACAACAACAAAAAACACCAAAAAAACACAATCCAAAATTCATTTTACGATCATTACATCTTCCCAGGTGCCTTCACCGTCTTCCTTTCACACATCCTTGCATTCTTTAATAACCACAACAAAGATTTATTATGTTCCCTGGAGGTGATTTGCACAATGCTTATGACAAATGAGCAATTCGCTAGAAATCAGGAAAAGATGAGTCACGTAGCACCTGCTCACAAATTAGATGTGAGAACAGAGACCTTCAGCACACAGCTCATATGGGACTACCCCAAAGGCTACCGTGCTGCTGCGTTATATAGTTGTCTACTTTTTTTCTGCATTTCAATGTGGCTTTCCACTTAGAGCCCTCAGCTGCAATTCAGAGATATTCAGTTTATCTGTTGGGCACCCACGTCATCTCACTGTCCGGCACAGATGGGATCACGTCTTACTCTTCTGCAAAGCATTAGAGACCTTGTAAGGAGTAGCTAGTCTGAAGTTACTCCAGAAGTAATCACTAAGATAGCAGAACAGATAATTCAAGAAATCAAGCTACCTCTTTGCATGCCATAGTTACCATTTTTAAAGCTCTGAGTTTTGATTCGTTTATTAAGATAAATGCTAGATGTCTAGGATAGTTCCAAGAGTGGTCTTTGCAGGATAACACAAAAAAAAAATCACATTTAACCAGTATATTTTATACTTCTGAAAAATAACCTTATTGTCCTCTTCCTCTACAAGGAAGTAACTTAAAAATGATAACTTTCATCACTTGAAATTTACATTATGGTGTGATGCAAAATTAGGTGATACAGAGTTTTGTGTTTCTCTTACTCAAAAGTTCACATCACAAGTTTCATCTATGCCACAATTTCTGCAAAATGTTTGCAACTCCTGCGAGACCCCTGCTCCCTTTCCACAAGCACCGTCTCGCTCCACCTGCTGTGGAATTGTCACAGTCACTGTAAGTCAAAATCCCCCACTGAAATGAAAGTGTTTTAACAAGTCCAAAGCAGGATGTTCTCCCTTAGATTACAGGCAGGTAACACTCAGACTACAGCTAAATACTAGCCCTTGAATATATAGCCAGTATGAGGACCTAAGAACTGTTTGACACTGAAAAGATTCCCTGGTTTAAGGCGGCTTTCAATTAATCTTACATCCTCTGATAGGAATTGAAACGCCAGCCACTACTGCAGTAATCAACCTGCCCATAAAGCTCAACAGAGAACTGATTAAAGGGAATGCCAGACTAACTGCTCAAGTGCAAACTGCTCAAATATGGCTGTTTATAATAATTCATACTTAGAACCACTTAAGGAACAATTCTCTGTTAAAGCTTTGGAGGTTTTCTATGAAGAAACAAAGCTAGCTACTGAGTGCACACTAATTGTCCGACAGTCCTGCTTTTTTTTTTTAATTATTCTGATGACCAAGAATCACAGCCAGACACTGGTATGAAGCCCACTCAGAACTAAAGAATTTAAGGACCAGATGACTTTTTTTTACAATTAATGTGTAACATGCAGTGACTGCTTAAGGGTCCACATGAAATGGCCAGTTTATTAAGTAGCTGTAAGACATGGCCATGAAAAAATACTAACACTATGATATCCTCCCTGAATCACTACACAAATGTACAAACAACAGGGCACGAAGTGTAGGGATTGGGAAACGAGTAGAAAATTCACATTGGATCCATCCATCCACCCAGGCAGGTACTCACATCAACAAACAAATCAGCCACGCTAATCCAGCCTGTGTCAACACCACTAAATTCAAATATTAAAGTAATGAAAAGTGCAACTTCACCATTTCTCTTTTTCCCACTTGAGACATCCTTGGGGAAATATCCTTGCATGCACTTGAAACTCTTATGATTTCAATTCCACCCACATCTGGGCTCACTTGGGAACTAAATCCAGCACAACCCATCTTGGGTCAGCCAGTGACCCTAAACAAAAATAGCTCTGGCAGAAAGCTGGATTTATGGAATAGGGTGGAGCCCATCCAAGTGTAAACTGAACAAACGCAGCACTTGAAGTTAATGATGGAGAAGCAACAATTTCTCCATTCTGTTCTGTGCATGACAAGCACAAAGGCGACTCGTGCCATCTACTCAATGTGACAAAACACAACGTGACATAATCAACCCTTGAACAGGTCAGAATCCTGGGTGTAATTTGGGTCTGACACAATTTAAAATGTGTCAGCAGCAAGAGTTAATTACCGTCTCTAAAGCAGTAAAAATAAGAGAAGCAGATGTTGCTTGAGAACTGTAATAACACCAGCAGTGCAGCTGGGTCAGCATGCCAGGGCCACAGCAATACCAGCGGCGTCAAACAGGGCTTAGCAGAGTTTAGCAATTTTACTGAAAAGCCACACTTTTGGTAAATTCAGATTAGCTTTCCCTAATGTCCCAGTGCAGACAAGCCTGAAGTCAGGGGATGATACCGAGGGTACAAAAATTAACAGTAATAAATTTTTTTAACAAAAGATTATTCTGCTCGCAGCAGACACAAGACAACCTCGAAGTGCAAGCAGAACTCTGCCTGCAAACTCCAGATTACAGCCAAAGTAACACGCACATTCTCATGCAAAAGAAACCAGAATTTGAACTGGTGTCACAAAGAAAAGCCTAGTTTTGAGTACCAGTGACCAAGGTATTGGAGTTAAAGGGACACTTTATGCTGTATTAGACACAGCAGGGATGTCCCAACAACATCCTTAGGCACAGTCAGCATGCAACAGGACAGAAGACAAAAAATAAAAATAATTAAGCTATGTTTAAATTGTAAGGATCCAGAATTGCTAGCTTGTTCTACTCATCCTCTTTCATACAAAATTAGCAAAGTCTACCAGTGCAAGGCACCTCTCAATTAATTCATTTGATTCCTAAACACAATCAACATGCTATGTTGATTTTTAAGTTATCTAACAATCCATTTCCAATTCTAGCATACATTAACCAAAGAATAAAACCCCCAAAACCAAAGTATTACATGCAAGCTTCCTGCTAATTACAATTACTTTGTTTGTAAGCCCTTTGTAATACAATTAGAGTGTCATGGCATGCACAAATGAGAAACAAATTTAAACTTTTAGAGGCACTGCAAAATTTATTTAAATCTGACATTTCCTCAGGTTCAAAGCTCAACTGTTCACATTATGTCTTTCTTAGTATTTAAACACAAATGCCCTCTCTACTCAAACAGAAATCCGAAATATAAGAGAAAAAATAGTTTCAAATATGCTGGTTATTATTATTATTATCTCACACTCCCTGGATCTGAGCCCTGACCTTGCAGCACCCCAGAAGACAGGTACACCCCGGTAGCAGGTTGTGTAGCACAAAGGTTCCCAGGCGCTCAGCAGCTGATGCAGCCAGACCTCAAAATCTACAGATTTCATCCAGAAGAGACGTCACAATTGCCTGAAAGAGCTTAATTTTCTCCTTCCTCAGTAGTTTTATGCCAGCTGAGGAAGTGTAGCCCACCTCTCTTCCCTTGGTTATTGCCAGAGCCCCTCTCAGGTGCGTCAAACAACTGCACGGGCCTGCCAAATTATTGATTTCAACCATCTCCAAAATGCAAGCGGCAGGAGAGGAACAGTCAGTAAAGCCCAAGCAAAAACGGGGGAGAAGGGGGCACTGACAGCCAATAAGTCACATTTTTATCCCAAAGGCTTCCCTTTGATAATTATCAAATCCTTGCACAAGCAAGGGCATAAGAGTTTATCAGGAAGAGCTCACATGAATCTTTTATAATGGAAAGTGAAAGACAGCCCCAGACTTAGGGTCCCCACCGGCTGTCCTCTCTATCAGTGCTAATCAGGATTTAGCTGTACTTCACAGAGGAGACAGGAGTGAAAATGCAGATCTTCCCGAAGCCCATTGCGTCTAGAAGGGAAATAAAACCATAAAGATCATGAAATGTTAATGCAGCGAATCTGCACCAGTGAATGGCTGTAATGCTCCTATAGGGCTGGAGCAACCTTGGACTTGGTGACTTTTATTGCTTGGGGGGGGGGGGGTGCGCATCTCAACTTTGCACACATGTCAGCATAAGCGAGATACCTGTTAGACGGGAGGCGTATGAGGTGGAGACTGAAGCAGATGAGGTCTGATGAGCCGGAGGAGAGAGAGGTTTTCCAACGGGGTGACAGAAAGCCCCCAGGGACCCAAAGGCAGGGCTTTGGTGCTCCCTGCCTGCACCCTGGGCACCCTCATACTCACTTGGCTCTCCCAGGTATCCCAATTTCATAGAAAATTCCCCAATTCTCTTCTGGGTTCGCTCCTCTGTGGAGCTCGGTCACCTCACAGCGGCAGGGGCCAAGGCAAGGCAGGCTGAGGGGCCGCTGCCCGCGACACCTCCCTCAGCGCGGGGCCGGTTCAGCTCACTAAACCGGCACAGCACAGCCCCCTCCCCACTCCCGGTAGCCAAACTGAGGCGGGTGGGAGAAGCGAAGCGGGAGGACGAGGCCTCACACACCCTAAAGCGGCGCGGGGCGGGGGGGGTTGTGTTAGTTCTACCGCTTATTCGCGCTCCTCACACCGGCCCGTTCCCTGCCGCCCGCCCCAGCGCTCACCGCAGACGGAGGTTAGCCATGAACTCGGGCATGGTGACGGCGTCCATCAGCACGAAGTCCGCTTTGCCGAACTCCAAGCTCTCCTGCTCCGCCATGGCGGCGGCGGTGACGGTCGGGTTCACGCTGCCCCGCCGCTCCCCCGGTGGGGGGGGGGGAGTTGGGGG
>JANZLQ010000086.1:40137210-40149153 GCA_026212715.1 Elanus axillaris | reverse complement strand
GCGCCGGAGCAGAGATTCCCCTGCAGCCCGTGGGGAAGACCATGGTGAGGCAGGCTGTCCCCCTGCAGCCCAGGGAGTTCCACTGGGGAGCAGATCTCCACCTGCAGCCCAGGGAGGACCCCCCACGCTGGAGCAGGGGGATGCCCAAAGGAGGCTGTGACCCTGTGGGAAGCCCATGCTGGAGCAGGGTCCTGGCGGGAGCTGTGGCCCCATGGAAATAGGATCCCAGGCTGGAGCAGGTTTTCTGGCAGGACTTGTGACCCTGTGGGGGACCCACGCCGGAGCAGTCTGTGCCTGAAGGACTGCACCTCATGGAAGGGACCTATGCTGGAGCAGTTTGTGAAGAACTGCAGCCTGTGGGAAGGGGGTTGGAGAATTCTGTGGAGGACTGTCTCCTGTAGGAGGGACCCCACGCTGGAGCAGGGGAAGAGTGATGAGTCCTGCCCCTGAAGAGGAAGGAGCAGAGACAAACATGTGATGAACTGAGCACAACCCCCATTCCCCGTCCCCCTGGGCTGCTGGAGGGGAGGAGGTAGAGACTTTGGGAGTCAGGTTGAGCCAGGAAGGAGGGAGGGGTGGGGGAAAGGTGTTTTAAGATGTAGTTTTTATTTTCTCATTATCCTACTCTGATTTGACTGGTAATAAATTAAATTAATTTCCCCAAGTCAAGTCTGGTTTGCCCATGACAGTAATTAGTGAGTGAACTCTCCCTGTCCTTATCTCGACCCACGAGCCTTTTGTTATATTCTCTCTCCCCTGTCCAGCTGAGGAGAGGAGTGATAGAACGGCTTTGGTGGGCACCTGGTGTCCAGCCAGAGTCAACCCACTACAGTCACCTAGTCCAACCCCCCCTGCTATGAGCAGGGACATCTTCAACTACATCAGGTTGCTCAGAGCTCCGTCCAACCTGACCTCAGATGTTTCCAGGGAGATATACTGGATATATGAGAGACGGTCACTTGCAGAGACAGAAAGTCCTGCTGAAGCTGGGAGCATGTGCGGTTGCAAATTGCTTGGCTCCAGTGTAGCAGAGCTACATCTGCTGCTCTGGGACTCACGGTACCAGGTGAAATGGTGCTAGACAGCCTGATCCGCAGGGGCCGAGAGAGCCAGACCATACCCTCTGCTCCCTCCCTTCCCGGCAAAGGCAGCAAGGCTGCGCGGCAGGAGTTTGAGCAATGGGCCTCAATGCAGGAACCCAAGGTGCTGGGGTGTCACAGCTTTCACTGTGCTCTGCTGCTGCCCCACACACAGCTGCGAGGCTGCGGGATCTCACGTGTGGGGCAGGCAGTCCTGGAGGAGGAAGCATGGGGAGATGACTTGATGGTTGCCTTTGCCATTTAGCAGGTGTGAATTCTCTTTTTACCTAGTGGATGGATCATACTTGAAGACAAAATCTCTGTCCCACAGCTTTAAGGGCTTTTGTTATTTTGCAATAGATTAATACATAATTAACTTCAAAGCATTGCATGCATTTTTCTGTAAAATTAATAAGAAATGTCTGATTCAATTTTTAGTACATTTCCATTTACAGTCTGGTTTAATTTCATCAGAAATTCCAGTCCCTGACACTTTTGATTTATTTTAATCAATTTCATAAGCAAAGACTGACCCAGCTGCTTTTGCTGGAGTACTATTGCTTTAATGAAGAAAGTGTGGGATCTGCATAAAGACCTACTTTGTGTTGTCCCCCTGCTCCATCCTGTGGTCTGCCTAACGAGGATTCTGCCTAATTGTTGCTATCAGAATTTCCAAGGCTGGAGCAAAGAGCAGAGGCAAGAGCAGAGGCAAGAGGCACTGCCTGTTTCTTCCTGCTGGGTACATTGAAGAAGTCCTATTTACTGGCACAGAAGCTGAAGGACCCTCACAGACAGCAAAACCACAGGCTCTGCATTTATCGGCACAGATAAATGGTGCCTGTATGCTCTCAGTTTATTTTGTAAAGGTCACTTTCTGTGTTAGAAAAGTAAAGATACTCCGGGTGTTGTTTTTTGTATGTTTTGCCACGTCCTAATATTAGCTGCGGTTTGCCTGCCTACAATAAAACCTGATTGATCTGTCTGTAAATATTTAGCTAGTGACCCCCTTTCCCTCCCCTCCCCCCCCCCCGCCATCTAGCTGTCAAGCCCAGTGAAAGAAATCTTTCTCCTTTTTAGGTATTTTGTTTCAGGAGGAGGAATATCTTCTTCTTGTACGGTCTTGTAGATGCGATGACTTTAGACATGCCTGTACCTTGTTTCATGCCCAGCTCTGGGCCCTGGTTGTTCACCCTGCAGTTGTGCCTGCTTACCCCTGCGGACAAGCCATGCAGAAGGAACCCTGGACATATTTCTCTCCATTTCTCTTCACACATAACAGTAGGGACAAGGACCATGCCAAGCTGAGCTCCCTCCACCAAGATTGTCCTTCTCCTGGGAATTTAAAAATGAAAAGCATCTCAAAGAGAGAGTTAAAGCTCTAAGGTCTGTGAGAGTTATCTACAGGCAGCATTTTCACTGGGAAAAAAAGGGCGGGAGGGAGGGAAGAATTTGAAAGTAGGAGATCAGCAGAGTTGTGGGGGTAAGCATCGATGCCAATGGAGGTGACACTGGACTGAGGAGCTGGGTGGGAGGCTGGGGACATAAGGAGAGGGAGAGGACACCCAGAGTAAATACTGAATAAAGCACTGGAGATGAGATGTCTCTTGCTGGACTGTGGTTGACTGTCTTTGCTTTTCTGTTTTTCTTGGTAGCCCTTCCCACCATATATGAGAAGTAGAAGAAAACATGAATATTTCTAACATTTAATCACATTTCCAATCTGAGAAAACCAGTAACCTGCATTAAAATTGCAGGTAGTCATTTTTTTAATTTGTGCTAGAGCAGCACTGAAAGGAGCTAGCGGAGTTCCCAGGGTGGGTGTAAGAGGTATTTGGGCAGGATGACAGCCTGGAGCAGTACAAGAACCTGGGTGGGGGACTGGGATGTAGCAGCTGAGTAGAGAAATCTGCTAAGAAGATACACAGTGTGGCAGCTCCCCATCACTGCTGCAGCTCATGGTAGGGCTGGGAGGAGATACGAACATGGAGCTATGCTGACCTTGTTGCAAAGCAGGGGGATGGCCACTTTTCAGAAACGGCGTGGAAGTGCAACACAGCAGGCAGCAGCTGCTGTTTTTTAATTCAGACCATCTGAATGCCTGTAAGAGGAGAGAGCTTATCGACTGCTCGGGATTTCTGAAGGTTCAAGTGGAGGACAGGGGCTGGGATGAAAGGGGACATTCCAGAAGGGAGGCTGCACAACAGCAGCCGCCAACAGCTGGGCTTCCTCAAGGGCTCCCTGTCCTGACGCGCTCGGGATTTCCTCTCTACTCTTGTACCACATTGCTGGATCCATTCCTGTTACAGGCAGCATGTCCATGCTACCAGGCATTAGTCGGTGTGCTGGCTCTGAACATTTCAGCCTCACAGGAAGCTGGAGCAAGTCTTCCTGACATGGTAAGAGACAGTGCAGAGGCAGGGGGAATCCTGAATGCCTTGCAGACACAGACCTCAGGATGTTTCACAACAAGATTCCGAATTATGGCATTCAACAGTGATTGCAGAGTTGAAATGCCTGAAGCCGAAATCTGGCTTCAGGCCCACACTGTTTATCCATTTGAAAGTTTGTTGAGAGCCTACCTCTGCAGTGCTGGGAGCAGAAGTGCTTCCAAGTCCCTGGGACCAGAGCGAGCCCTTCTTCTTCACCAAGGCAAGACTGGGGGTGATAGCTGTGTTCAGCCTGCCAGGGAAAGAAACATCTGTGTACAGTAAGAGGGACAGTGTCCTCTAGTCACGGCACTTGAAGACACCACACATTGCAGCACACACACACCCTGCCTGCTAGAGGCAGCCTGGGTATGATGCCCGATTCACCCCACCATGCTGCCCACCTCTGCCTCCCTCCGTCCCTCAGCTGCAGCTCTACTCCAAGATAACACACCAACCCTACACACCCTGACCCTTGGTAAAGGGCATCATTTATTCAGTCTCATTTGACTTCATTGCCCAGCAGTACACTGACAAAATCTTGGCTGAGATGTAGGAGTACAGATGTGATGTTGTGCACCTTCCTACCCTCCCTACATACTGAGGACAGAGGGCAATGGACATGAAAATGGTCATTCATAGACTATTGCAATTAGGGGAGGAGGAAACTTCAAAACCCAAGTAAGCCAATCAGTATTTGTCCACATCCTATGGACTTTAAAAATTGCTAACGAGATTAATTCTCGTAAATAAATGTGCTAGTACCCAGACTGCCCTGTGTCTACATGCATTCTGCTATGGAAATAGCAAGCCAACAGATGTACTGGAATAAAACCAACGCTTTCAAATGTGAGGAGCACTGTGAAGTGCTGCTGCAATGCTGCAGTGAAAGGTAAGCCACGAGGTCGCTTGGCTGAAATGTCAAGCTGAGTTCTTTTTGCCAGGCATCATGCTTACAACAAGCCACGCATTATTTCAGAATGACCTGCACACCACAGCTCAGAAACCCAGCAATTCAGCATGGCTTTTGGACTCTACCTGCCACTGCTTAGCTTGGGAGCATATAACATTAACTGCCAGGGAACTAATAATTATTACTAAAGTTTTATCTGCATTGTGTCACATAGTGAAATTACAGTGGGATGTGATGAGACCAGCTATCTAAGAACAAAGTCCTCTTTATGCACAAAGCAAAACCTGCAGAGCAAATATCAACTTTAGCTCCTCCTTCTGCTGAAATACTTCAGTCCTGATCCCCATCTTAGCTGCGAGGGACGGGCATCTCTATTAACTTCTCGGTTACTGATCTTTCCACATCAGTGAAGACAAAGTCCCTCTCTAAGCTCGTCTGAAAATCCAGAACAATTTTTTCCCCCAAAGAAGTACTGGATATGTAGATCTAAGTGCTAATGAATAAAAGTTGTAGCTGGGATGTATTTTTGACAAGTGGCTACAACAAGTTGAATTACAGCCAGCTCTCTTGGAGGAAGTTGTTGCTCATTTTGGGTTAAGGAGTTACCGGTTAAAGCAGAGAGTATTCAATCAAAGTAGTGTTACTGAAAAACTCGGAATAAAGAACTTATCAACACCAATTTGATGTAGATAAGCAGACACTCCTTTATTGCAGCGCTGGGCACACGGGGCATAGCTCCATCTATTATGTGCACCTGGCTAGTCTAACTATACAGGTTAAATACACACTTGTTATACATATTCATTAAATTTCTGAGAAATGTCATACATGTTCATTAGTTTTCTGGGAAACTATTAGCATATGCCAATGTCCTTTATGCAGGCGCATTGATGGTCTCTGGTGGTCTTCAGGAGTCCTCTGGTGGTCTTTCATAGTCTTCCTCACTTGTCCGCTACTTGACCCTCCTCAGGTGATACTGTGCAGTATGGTCCACAGCTCTTGTTCTTGGCAAGTAACCACGAGTTGCTTCATTCGACTCTTCCCAGTTCCCATTAATTTTAGATTCTGACATCTTATGCATTCTTCTAGGTTATAAAATACTCCTATAAGTAAATACTGTATCCAAATTATCTTAAATCTTAAGCCTGTAACCTAAAGTTCTAAATGTTCCTACAAAATGATTTTGACCAATTCCTTCGGTCCTGACACGGGGCTGTACAGAGGATTTCACAGCAGCTGTCGGTCGTTGGTTAAATATGTTAAAATATAATAGACATACAATTTTTACTAAAATATTTCTCATAATTCTATATTCTTATTAAAATCAAATACAATTAATTCTAACTAATAGTGAATCAGTAACAGTAGTACAGTCAACCTCACAACTTCTTAGAATTCATGAGTGGGATCTTGGCAAACTACATATAAAGAATTTTTTTTAAAAAACAACATTTGAATTTTTCATTTACTGTTTAATTCTTACAGCTGGGGCTTAAAAAAACCAACACCTACATAGATATTGTAATATTCTGACAAATATTTTGTGCTTATTTTCTAATATATCCTTAAATAGCTGAGATGTTGGAAGGCTTTGGTGAGTGGCATCTCTGCTTCTGATGCAACCTGTGACTCTCAGAAAAGTGATTTTTAGGGACCTGAGTTTGAAAACCCTTTAAGCCGCCTCCCAAAAAGGAGTCACCACTACAAGAGAAGTCCTGTAATCGGCAAGAAAAAGAACGCTCAATTTTCTTTGAACTGAGCAGCCAAGACCCAAAATCAGAAGCTGCTTTTAATAATCTTGGCTTTATCTTTCCAGTGTTTGTTCCTTCTTTTTATACGCTAGCACTGGTGCCTCTGCAGAAGAATCTGATGAAGATTCAGGTTCATGAGAGTTGGTTGGTGAAGTGCTGAAATCCTCAGGTGACCCCTGCAGCAGAGAGGCAAAATCAATACTTCCTCGATACTCCTAACCATAAACGAGCAAGTGATAGCTAGCCCTAGCCCTGCTCCATACACACCCAACTCAGACCGAGAGCTCATTCTGAACAGGACACACAGCTGTTGAAATGCTGACATGTGTTTCCTGATGATAGACCAAAGCCAAAAGCAGAACTTGTTCAGAAAGACAAGCAATTTGATCATATTTTGGCAAAGATAAGAGGAAGCTGTACAGAAGCATATTCCCTGCAGGGGCTAAACTCCGATTAATTGGAACTTCTTGGTATTCAAAAGAGCTGATGAAAAACTTTTGAAAGCCATTGAGGCTGCTTCTTGTTTTTCACTGACACAAGCCATGAATATGTCATTCAGTTGAAAGGAATTATATCAACATTGTGTAACCGAGATCAGTCAGACCCATTCTACAAAGGCCTAAATTTTTTTGTTTTCATATCTCCCACTCTAGTGAGATAACAAAACCAGCCTATTTCAGCATCAGGATTAATTTCTGTGGACCTCTTCTGCATAGTGTTTTAACACCAGAGAAACAGTCATGTGCCAACATTATACAAATAAGGGCTTTTAAAATCTTGGGCTCCATTTCCCATAGAGGTACAGCTGCAGTGCTAGACTGCTTTGCTAACCTCGCTCAAGTTCAATCTGGCTGTGATACACAGCTTGCTTGATGTTATACAAGAGGATGAGATAAGATGAACCATTAATTTTCAAATCTACTAATGTAGGTGTCTTCATCTCTTTCTCAATAAGGGATATTACAAACCTACTCCCATTGATATATATATATATAGAGAGAGGATATTTATATATTTATACAGGGTATTTATAAAACATCAGCACCTGAGCACTTCAGTCAGCACACCCTACAAAGACAGAGCCTGCTGTTTGAGTTTCTACTATATACATACAACACAAAGAATGAAAGAAAAGCAGTATCATCTGTTTTACATGGGACTGAAACCAAGGAGCTAAGGAATTTGTCAAGGATCTCATAAATCAGTAGCAGAATTGGAAATTAAAGCAAGCTACCTTAAGTACTTCTTTTGGTTTGGGCAGGAAAGTGCTCCAAGATCTGTTGATAAGAGTGCATATAAAGCACTGTTATTCCTAAGGCAACATCTTTAGCTACATGACATCCAAAGAGCTTGAAGAAGTGAGTTTTTCCATACTAAGCACAATAATTCTGGGTGCAGTTCTGCTCTCATTTACAGCAACTTGTACTTGCTCGCAGGCTGCAACGTGAGTCTATCCCGCCTAAGAGGGTGGGTTCCTTGCCTTGTGTTTACTCAAAGACAGCTTAAGGGTTAAGGCCTGGAGTATGCAAGTTACAAAGCATGCTGTGTCTCATGTGTGGGAGTAAATGTCATGTCCCACTGCACAGGGTATTTATAGAACAGCACTATTTGAGAAGTGAAACTTTTTAATGGTGAAGTTTTGAACCAGTTGCTTCAATTTAAGTTCTGAAGAATGAAACAGCTGAGAACCCCATTTTACACTTTCTGGCTCTAGTAGGCTCAAATGTTACAACGAAACAAGCGAGGGCTGAGTCTGGTTACCTCGAGTTTAAAAGCTCAGGTCTCTCCTATCCGCACTAAAGGAGCGTTTCTGCAGCTGACACATCAATCCTGTGTCCCTGACAGAGGACAGAGCACTGCCTGTCATCGCTACCCACACTCCCTGGTGGAGGAGCTCTTTCCATGCAGGAGGTACACCGTGGTCCCTGTAAGGGTCACCCTCAGACAGGTGTGCAGCTCCTGGGCGATGCCGTTCTCCTGGCAATCCGGCTGGCTGAGCAGCCCCAAACTCCCGAGTCACTCTGCACAGGTGATCCACTGTAGCTGCCCATGGCCAGGCACCAAACTCCCACACAAACTGACGTAGGTGACCCTCTTTTCAAGAGGAGACCTTGAACCAAGAACAGCGACTCCGGGAAAGCCAGCAGTAACCCAAGGCACCCCCTGTGCTGCGAGCTCAGCAGCACACAGAAGGGCTGGACCTAGTTTTCTAGAAAGAATGAGAGGGCACAGACTGTAGCCGCATAAAGTCAGGGGTGGCAAGGGGAGGTACAGTGGGCAGAATTCTCCTTTGTTAAAATGGTGATGTGCCACAGGGGCTGAAGCTGCGCTGCTGGGATGAGGCTGAAGATCAGCCAAGGTATGAGCTGTCCCCATCTCTAGATCTGGACTGAAGCTCACACTGCCAAAGGCCCGCCTGGTTCAAGTTCTTTACAACTCCCTATTTGTAACATGCTGCTCTTGGCTCACACACACAGAGCCAGCGCCAAACGTGGAATAACAGATCGAAAACTCCAAGTTAAAAGCTTTTTTTGATCAGTGGTCCCAGAGTAGATCACCGTAATCAAGCCAGGCAGGAACAAAAGGCCTTTTGTGAAACTAACTGTGCTCTCTGAGCTGTAACTATAATCACAGCACACATTCCGAGAAGTAGGTCTTGACATTATTGGGTCACCCAAAGGAAGGGCTATGCATATTTTGCACCAATTATTAACATAGCTATTTGTGTTAACTCTCCAAATCGAGTCACTGATATGCCCTGTGCAATTTACATAAATGGGAACGCAATTATATTTGCATTCACTCCATTTGTACTCACGTTGAGAACTACTTGTGGGTTTTATTGCCACAATAGAAACCAGAGCTTGGCTGTACATGCCTCTGTAACTACAAAGGGGCAGAGGAGAGGTCAGGCAGCCCATGCCCATCTCCCAGCCTCGCCTTCACTGGCCGGCTTGCTTCTGCTCTGGTGGGTCGGACACACCATGTTCTCACCTTCCTCCAAATACGCTTTTTCTGCTGGAGAGGTGTCAGAAGTGCTCCAACAGATCACTACGTGCTCCTGTTATTTCCAACTAATAGACTTTTCACATCTTTGAGCTATTACTGTACACCATGAATACTGCTTGCTTACTGGAGCAGTCATTATTACATTATTTACACTTTTTTGTGCTTTCAAGACATTCTTTACAGCTTCAAGAGTGACAAACTTCTGTATTGGTAAGCTGATTGAGACCATTGATTCATTTCACATAACCACAAAAGAAAAGCAGAGTATTCTGGATTTCAGTACTGAACCTGGGCTTGTAACAAGTCCCACATGTGCTTCTCAAACTCCCAGTCCTGTCTAACTCCTGTCTGCTCTCTTCAGACAACAATTACAGAATGTAACTTCAGTGGAAAGTGTGGCTTGTTCACAACCCACAAAATGAGTATTAAAGTCCATTATATTTTGTCAAAAGCTTTGTTTTATCTTCTTTACACTGTGATAAAAATGTCAAGGTCATAAATACCTCTAAATGTAGCATTATGATCATTTGAACTACTCTGGCAAAAATAACCTAACAAAGACTCCCTCAGATTTTTAAAGGCAGGACTGCTGTAAAATTATTTCAACTTCTGAAAAGCATTGCCTTGTAAAAATTTCTCTAATTGTTCTTTATCTTGACCAGAAGACATCCCACATTCTTAAAGCAAGTGCAAGCTAGCAAGAAAGGTTGAAAAAGATGTGACCAGTCATTAGCACATCTCTTTGCAACTCCTTCCTCACTTAAGCATTTCCAACTGCCTGAATACAAGAATGATTCTTTACTCAGGGGACATTAGAGATGGGGTGGATCTCAAGTTCTGTGACCGTAACACATGCTGCCTAAGCGTAGCAGCACCAGAACGTAAACCCATGCCTAAAGCTCAATTCTCTCCATACACCCCACTCAGAGCTGACCGCAGCTCTCTTCCTGCAGGAAGGACTGAAAACCACCTGTAATTACTGGCTACCTCCTTGCAAGAGCTGACCTGATGATAGCAACTCCACTCCCAGCATTTTCTGTTTCCACTTGAATCATACCCAGAAGCATTGGAGTAACCTGCAGACAAGCCTATTAACTGTAATAGAGCACATATGATAGCAGCCTACAGGTTCATTTTAACCCTGGTTTTGTACAGGCAACGGGGGATTATTCTGCAACACAATATAGCTCTGTTCTCTTAAGAAAGAGCCCTCGGGACTGAAAAGTTCCCTCCAAACTAGGTGAAGAGTCTGAGTGTAACAGGCACCTGTACAGAGCCAGTCTATACTGAAGGTGAGGGATCTTACTACTGTGAATTTCAAGACTTCTCAGAGCACCAGCATGGTGGTTATCACACACAGACTCTTGCCACAACTGTGAGTCATCCTCCTGCATGGGACAAAACATATTGTATGTCACACAGAGTCCAAATCTAGAGGCACTAAGCAAGCATATCAGAGTCCTTTCTTAAAAGCTATGAAATTCTTCCCTCTGAAATAATTTGTTTGCCACGGTCCCCGGCCCTCTGAGGCAAGGACTGGGAGTTACCCAAACTGACCTCCCTTTAGTGTAAAAGCTAAGAATAATGCTACTTGGGCAAATTAGAATCTGAAGAATAAACTCACTAGGGAGCATCGGAAAGTAAATGAGGGGAAAAAACCCCACAACTATCACAGTTATTACAAACTTAAACTACTCAAAGAGATTATCTCCACAGCAGGACAGAAACCCTTCCAATCATAGTGACTGTGAATGAAGGCTCATCCTCCTATCTCCCATGGCCTTGATGCCGCTCTGACATCAAATGCAGACATCCCTTCCTGCAGCCTTTCTCTTGACATTTAACTGGTAAAACATAACAGTCTTAGAACAGGGAAAGAAAAAAAAGTCAACAGAAAGTCTCAGCTTCTTGAGCCAAAAGCACTTTAATTTGTACATGTCAAAAGAGACAGCTTACAGACAAAATGCTGTTACAGCAGCTCTAGTCTCCCTCAAAGCTATAGGTTCCTCTAGCACCTGTACAGGCAAATCCCACTTACTAACTTTTCTTGGAAAAACTCGCACAGCCGCTACAGCTTTACACCAGCATCCTTACTGCAGCACGACAACACGGCGAAGAGGCTACCGAGGCGGGCGGCAACCAGGCTATGAACCCAGCGGCCCGGCCAGCGCCACTTCGGCCCGTTTCCCGCCTCCCTTCCTGAGGCGGCGGGGACCCCAGAGCAGAGACGAGGCCCGGAGAAGCAGCCAGCAGCACTGCCGGCCAGTCGGCTCCGCGTGTCCGGCGGGGCGAGGGTCCGGGGCCTTGACCGACCGCCCAGCACCAGTCCGAACGCGACCGCTGAGAGAGACGATCGTGATGAGACCGGCGGCAGTTTAACGGTCACCCGGCGCACGCGCCCCGCCCCCCTACCCCTCCCCGCGCCTGTGCACTGGGCGGCTCCGCGCCGCTGTCCTCGCGGCTCCCCCTCCGGCCGCAAGCGCATGCGCAGCGTCGCGGCAGCGCCCGGAGGAAGTCGGGAGGAGGGGGGAAGGAGGAGGGGGCGGGGCATGCTTGGCAGGAAGCCCCGCCCGCTTCTGGGAAACCCGGGCCGCCCCCGGCCGCTCGCCGCCCGCCCCCGGCCTTCCCCAGCCCTCCGGGGCCGCGCCACGCCCGTAGAGCCGGCGAGGCGGGGCTGGGCGGTGGTTGGGCGCGCGCGGGCGGGGGCTGTACCTGTTAACCTCCAAACACTTTAGCGCTACAGATGATCAAGGTCCAGTTCATGG
>JANZLQ010000086.1:40106890-40137110 GCA_026212715.1 Elanus axillaris | reverse complement strand
GTGAAGGGGACCTTGGAGGGGGGGAGGAGGGGAGGGTTTTGAGGGGGAATGCGGGAGTTTGGGGAGGGGAATAGGGAGGACCCCGGAGTGCGGGGGAGGCCTGAGGGGACGCGTCGCGCCGGGCCGGGCCGGAGCGGTAGGTGCGGCCGCTCAGGGCGGCAGGAGGGGACGGACGGACGGGGACGCCGCGGAGCGGGGCTGCGGCCGGGCACCGGCGCTGGGGCGGGATCCGGGGGGACGGCGCTCGGTCCAGGAACCGTGGAGCGCGTCTCCCGCAGGGCCCAGCGGAGCCCGCTTTCGCGGCCGCCGCCGGGAGGAGGGTGCGAGGGAGCCCCCTGCTCGCTGGCCCGGCCCGGGCGGGAGGGGGAGCCCGCTCCTCCCAGCCGCTGCCCGCCCGGGAGTACCGGGGAGCTTTGAGCGGCACCTACCGCCTAACGGGCTGCTGCCGGGAGCAGCTGCATCCGCGCTCCTCCTCTGCCCGCCAGTGGCCGCACCGCCGCGGGGCGCCGAGTCGCCCCCTCCCCGTGAAGCCTGGCTGTCCTGGGAAGCCGCCCGCCTCGGCTCCCCAGCTCCCCTGTTCCCCGGCAGCCGCGCCGGTCCCGGAGCACCCGCCGGCGAGAAGAGGTGAAGCCGTGGAGTCTGCCGCGTTCATTGGGTGTTGCTAGGTGCTGCTCTCCGCGGCCGCCCCGGCCGGGAGAGGGGAAGAGGAGGAGGAGGCAGGCCGGAGCCCGGCTAATCAAAATACGCAACTGAATAAGATCTGAAGTTTGGTTAAACTGCCTGTCTGCTCGCCTCCCGCAACTAGCCGTAGCGCTTCGCTTTGACGCGACTTTTTTTTTTTTTTTTTTTTCTGGCAAAAGGTTAAAATGCTTCTTTGCTGATTAATAAGTTGCTGCCTGTGGTTGATCTCAGATGCTTCCTGTCTGCTTTAATTGGTTACATTAGAAACATGTGTTCGGTGCTTTGCACATGTAAGAAGCAGCAATCTGAAACCAGCATCCATAAACAACGTCTAAATTTCTTTTTCAACCGGCTTTCTGAAGTCCTTTATGAGTAATAACTTGCACCTTCTTTGCTGTGACATTAGTGATAAGAATAATCGAATTGGGCTTTGAAATGCATGTCTGTAGTGTGCTGCTTTATTGCATTTCAACTAAGTTAAAATCTGTTATTGGCACAGCTGCTGGATTCCTTTGGAATGAGTCATTTGCTATTAACTATTAAATTTTAACTGCTATAAGAGAGTGAATCTTTGTATAGCATGCTGTGAAGAAGGAGTATAACAAAGAAGCATATAACAACTAAAAAAACGAAAGGATATGTGGGACCTGATCCAACATTGCTGGAGTTAAATGAACTTGGCCACTGTCTGTCCTGAATCTTATTTCAGTGTTAAATGTGAGAAGGTAGAGCTGAGCTTTTGTTGTAACAGTGGTCAGGTGCCTAATTATTACTCTGGTTGCTAAGAGGATAGAAGCAAACGTGACCGTTCCATCTCTTTAACTTTTTCTTCTGCAACTTTGGAAGTTTGCTGGCAAGTGTCAGTCAAATCTGTTGGTGGAGACAGAGGGATAGAGGTCTGGAAGACAGAAAGATTTCCGAGTTCCAGGAAGAGCAGCTGGCTCAGAGTAAAAGAGACCTGAGTTAGGAAGGGGTCTGGAGGTGCTGGGGAAGGGAGATCGTGAGGATGCATGGGAGGCACCAGAAGGAGGCCTATGGGGGCATGTGGGACTTCAGTCTGTAGGAAACTGGGCTTTGCTGATCAAAGTTTAGTGATATCTGGGCCCTGAAGAATATGAACTTCATCTTATCTAAAAGGCAGTTCTCTTCTGCAGTTAATGTGGGAGTTTGTCCCATGGGAGTTTGTTCAGTCTGGACAGTTAGAAACTACTCTGGTCAGTTCATATTCTACTTTGTAGTGTATATAATAATCATAATTGAATTCACAGGACCAATCATAAATTAAGATTACATAGGAATGTTTCTATCTGTACTGAATTTAACTAAACTTTTGTTTTTGCCTAGCATTTCAGCCCTACTGCTTACTTGTAGAATTACATGGCATTTTATAAATGTGATTGAAAATTTAAAGCTGCAAAGCAATGTATAGTAACAACTGGTGAAAACTCCATCCTGCTTGCTTGGGCAGAATTGATTTTAATGTGTGTTTGTGGTTATTGTCGGAAGTTGTCCATTTAGGTGCTTTACTGTATCAATTTAGGAAATAGCTTCATTCCACAAGTGGGTCTTAAAAACCAGGATGTTGTTAAGCAGTGTCCCGAAAGCCAGTGTGAGAACAGCTAAGCCAAGGCAAAACCTTGTCAGGTTGAAGTTTGTTCTGATGCTTTCTGTTATACTTGTTTGCAAAGCACTGGGGAAACATAAGCCACTTCTTTGAATGAATGGGGTTGCGGTGATGTTTATAAACTCGGGGCAAATGGTGTTATTCATATCTTTGTTCAACAACATGAAAAGAATTGTTAAGGAGTGAGTTGTACTCAGGTTTGTACTTGAGGAAATGAAGATAGGTGTGTTTAGCTACTTTTAGAAATTCTACTGATGGTTAAACCCAGGCAAATATTTTCCTACAGACTGTGTAACCAAACTATTGCAATATACTGCTGTCTGGCAACTAAGAAGACAGTTGAAGCTCATTATCATGATGTTTACAGTAAGCAATACAAATGGCTGAAACAGGATTTTAAAGTATTTACTATCAAAACCACTTTAAAGAATATGTTTATGTACTTAGAATCATTTGTAACATAACTTACTCATGAACATAAGGCTGATAGTGAAATCCTTCAAACAGGCAGTTCCGTGGTGGTTTAGGTAGAAGGTTTAACTTTACCTGAAGATCTTCAGGTAAATCTGTGCGCAGCAGTACTTGAGAATGCATGAGGGACCGAGAGGAACTGACAAGATTGTACAGAAGCCCCTTGTATAGATGAATGGATAACACTGGTTAAAGAGGAGGTGAAGGTTGTGAGCATCCTGGAATAGCAACTGGTGATCTGACTCACCAGTATTTTAATCAGTCAGGCATTCTATTTATTTTTACTTTGGAACTCTTAGATACACAAGGGAAGTCTGTTTTTTCCTCTTAAACATGTTAACTTAAAATGGCATTAAGTGTGTTTTAAGGTAGGGGTGTGTATTGAATGCTACAACTTTTTTTTTTTTTTTTTTTTTAAGTCCCTTCTGACACAAATTGAAACTTCTTGCTGACAGCACTGAGCTTGTTTAAATAACCACCCCAGGCCCATGCTACAATAATATGCCTTAAACTGAGACAACCAAAAACGGAACCATCTGAATTTCAGTTCCATCTGCAACATGGGCAGGCAAGGAAGCTCATCAATAGCATCCAAGCAGAGAAAGACAATGGCGAGGAGGCAGAGGCAAAGGCAAGTGGTGCCTGGGGCTTGAAGGGGTTGTACATATATATATCTACTCCTTGGGCCCCAAACCAGATCTTTAGTGTGATTCATTTTTTTTAACAAGTGTCATCATTTTTTTTCTTTGGTGAAATGTGTAGTTTTTGACATCTTTGTATGACAATTTTTTATCTAATACTCTGGATAGGTTCTTTTGACTGCAGACTTGGCACTTTCTCAAATACCTACTGACAGTTGTTAGGACTGGAAGGTCCCCAAAAGGTGTATGTTCTTCTTCTCAGTTGACATTCCCTGCTCTAGTGATGCATAAATTCCTGGCTCTTCCCAGCTGTTGCTTTGTTGTAGTGGTCAGCAAAGCAACATTGCTAAAATGCTAGTTGTGTTGTTTTAATAAACCAGTAGCAGCTGCAAAAGAGAAGGCTAACCTAAGTTAATGCATTGTTCATAAAACTCTTCTCAATAAGGAAGTGGGAAACCTCACTGAGACAACATGATTTTTTTTTCTTTTTTTTTTTTCTTCAAACTAAATGTCAATGTGAAACTGCTGCTCAACATTCGCACTCAGACTAGGAAAAGAAATCTGCATACTTTGAAGCTGACTTAGGAAGTCTTAAGTATATTTTAAAGCTCTTTCCCAAGTCAAAAAGACTTGGAAACCAAATCTATGGGCTACTGCACAAATAGCCATTGGCAAGGGAGATTTCACCCAGGCAGACCAAGCAGGATCCCATGTTACGGTGTGCTCTAGTGCTGGAGAGGATTTTGCATTAGTTTTTCCAGCTATGAGTCTTTCTTTCTATATACATAGTAACTTCATGAAACACAGAAATGTTCTTTTAAGGTCCCTGCTACAAATAGCTTAGAGTTGAGATGGAAGAGCTGAAGAGGGTAAAGAGGGACTTGTTTAGAGAAGGGTGGTAGAAGGAGATTGTTAAGGAAAAGAAAGCATATGGTTATCTCTAATATTAATACTGTTTGAGTGTCTCCTTAATTCTGACTTCCTATAAGTCTAAGACGACCTTACCCAATATATTAGTTTCTCACAGGAACACAGACATTATTTGAGGGAGGAGTTGCCGCTGCCATCAGGCCAGTGCATCCACAGCACAACTGATACTGTGTTTGGCTTTCATTCTGTAAAAACACACTTTCTTTTTTACAGCAGTGAGAACTAACATTAGTTAACCAAAGGGGAATGTAAAACCTTAGTGAAGATAAGGAACAAGTAGTCTTTAACGCTGCTAGCAAAAGCCTGTTGTGGGTTAGGAGTGTAGCATTCACTTTTATCTACTGCATCATTACCCGACTTCCCCTTTCTTCCTTGAAAATAATGAGCCCATACACACATCTATAGAAGGAACAAAGTCAGGGATATTGAAATCAAGAATTACAGTTGAATCTAAGTGACCTGGATGAGGGAGAGGAGGTTTTGAAAACCAGAGAAGCAGTTTGGGGTACGAAACAACCACCCTCCAGCTCAATAAGTTGAAGCTGCTCATGCTCCACATTCAGAACTTATGTCTGTACAGGAAGCTGTGCGCATCCTGGAGTGGTGGCAAGTAAATAGGCAGCCGAAACTGCAGCTCCAGCGTGTCTTGTGGGTAAATCCTGTTCTTAGTGGTCTTGCCGTGGAACCTCAGGTACCCATTTACTGCTCCCAAGGCTCTCTTTTATCTGAGAAGGGCTGCGTGCAGGGCCTGGGCCTGAGAGACTGAGTGCATACATCCAAATTAATGGGGCTTATGAATGCTTTGTACCTCTCTGGATTGCCACCCCCTCCAGGTGCATGGAGATGAGTCTAGCCTGTTCAGTTCTGAATATGTAGCTTCAAGAGAAGTCATGCTTCAGAAATTACTTTAAAGTTCTGATTGATTTTTTTCATCATAACTTCTACCAGCTATGCTTTGTTGTATGTACCATAAAAATGGTTGGGTTTTTGATTTTTATAAGGACTGAAAATTGTGCAGCAACAGTTAAACTGGGCTGGGCTTGCAGCTTCTGTGCCTACACAGCCTTGTAGACCTGAGTCACACATTAAACTGTCTGAGCGCTGGCGGCTGCTGTGTTAGAGGACATTGCTTACAATAGCTACCTCTTATTTTTTATTTTTTTTTAGTCGGCAAGTGAGGTATGTGCTTTGTTGACTTTAATCTCAGTAATGTTTCCTTGTTATTCTTTTCCATTTCAGAGGGCGACGTGGACTTGCAATTTTTCTTCTCCCCTCCCTCTGTTGTCTTTTAACTAAGCTGAGGAGTGACTTGTAGAATTACATATTTTTTGGCAATGGGGATGGGTTTGTGTTGCAGACCTTGAAGGTCCTTGAAGGTGAGGGGAGGGCAAGGAGGGACAGAGTTAATGCAAATCAGGAGAGAGTGAGTATAAAAATAGCTCTGAACTTGTCAGTTTGGTCACTGGTGGCTTGGGTTAGTCATCTGGCAGGCTGTCTTTCTGCTGCTCCAAGGGATTATTTTACAGCACTGAGATTTGACATAATTTCTGTAGAGGAGAGGGAGCGGGATGGGCATAATGAGTGGGATACTGTCATCAGCACTTCTTTTGCACAGCAGCTGTTCTCTGTTTAGCTGCTGAATGTGGTCATTGTTGACTTTCCTTGTATACCTGCCAGGTTGTTAGGTGACTCATTTATACATCACACCAAGGTTCATGCACTTGGCTCCCAAACAACTCCCTTCCCCTTTCCTTGGTGGTCCTTCAGGCACAGAGCACCCACTAGTTTTTTCATTTTCCTGATTGATGTCTGTGTGGCCAGAGCCTGTTAGAGTAAATGTCCCATTGCTCTAGGCAGCTGTTCAGGGTGGGGGAAAAAAGGAAAGAAAAAAGGAAAAGAAAAACCCTGGTGCACATTTAAACTGATGAGTCTCAAAGATGTGCTCCTGTAATAGTTCTGACATCTTGTTTTTGCTGTCCTCTGTTCAGATGTCCCTCCTCCTCATCTTATACTGGGTTCGTGGTACTTAACACCTATATGTGTTTGCTAAGGTTTCTGAGTTTTCATGGGTTGTTTAATGATGGAAATGTTCATTTTAAGATTTTGCACTTGAGCTGTGAGAGGATTGGCAGGAGGAAGTGACCTCTACAGTTAAGGGGCAATAGAGTGTATTCTGGTTTAAAGGAAAACAACTGTTATTAACTTTTCTGGAATCCAAGGTGAGGGGATCAGGGGCTAAACCAAAGCTGTATTTCCTGTGGGGTTGTGTTCATTGTGGTTGTAGGGAACTCTTAACTCTCCATGTTCCTGACTTGCACCCCACTATATACCCTTGTCCTGTCCCACAGTGCCTTGCTTGCATGCTTCTTTATACTTCTCCCTTTCTACCCCTGGCTCCTTTCCACCTTACTCTATGCTGCCTATTGGCCAAGATTTGGCATATGCTGGGACTTGTTTGGAGCTACCTTTATGCTAACTGGTCAGCTATCAGTCTGTGCTGATTGACTCACCAGCTGCTGCCAAGTGGAGGGGATCATCTTTTCCAGCACCGTCACTGTCCTCTATCCAACACCAACTTGTATCAATCCAATACACCTTAAGAGCTCTACTTTTGTCAGGCTTGACCAAGGATTTCAAAAGTTATTGACGATTAAGGGGAAGGAAGGGGAGTGAGGGAGGAGTTACGGATGGGCAGGTTGATTGCCTAGCCTTGTTTCATTGGAAGGAAAACTGAGAAATGGATTTGAGGGTGACCAAGTACAAGGAAGAAAGCGATTAGCAGGATTTTATGGCTGTTTCCTGTGGTGTGAGAGCACAATGTAATTTCTCCTAGATGCAGTCTAGGAGAAAATCTTTTGTGTCTTCTCTTTTTTTCTTTTTTTGGGGGTTGAATATTTTTCCTGTTTAGTGATACAAGGCTTCCCTCTTCTATATGGCTTCACTGCTTGTATTTAAGCTAATGGAATATACCAAGAAATAAATTTCCCTCTGAAACCTGTGTGAGCTCTTACTTTTAGTACTGAGAATAACATTGATTATTCAGATCTTCAGTGGTACAAGTCAAGGATGGAGACCTGGCAGTCTTGGGTTCTTTTTAGCTCTGTGCTCAGAGGTTGGGTAGGACCTTTATTTGGTTTAAATTATTTAGTAATCTCATATCTTCAGCAGCCTCCTGTTTCTCATGAACTTAAAGCCACTTCTGCCTGTGAAGTATTTTGACAAATGTTTTGCTTTGGTTTTTTGTTCTTACTCAGTGACTCTCTGAACCTGTGAAATGGCAGTGATGGGAATTACGTGCCAAGGAGCTCCTGATCCAGCCATCAAGCACAAGAAGGAGCTCACAGCTACCAAGGGGCTGAATGAGACAGTGAGTGAAAAGCAGAGCAGTGTTTGTAAAGTAGAAGATTCAAAGAAAGTCATCTTTCACAGTCAGTGGAAAATCCTGAATGATGTAATCACCAAAGGAACAGCAAAAGAAGAAACAGAAGGAGGCTGTGCATCAATTTCTATTATTGCCCAAGCAGAATGTAAGTAGCAGGGCAGTCTGCTCTTCACTGAGAAAAAGGAATGTGTAATGCAGTATGAGATTTCACTCACTTTGCACTCCTGGAGAGCTGAGATGAAATCTATTTGTAATCCCAAGTGGGGTGCAGTTGGTGACACATCCCAGTCTCTATTTAGGAAGCTCATGAAATCTCCTAACAATGTGGTAGCATCCACTGAATAAAGCATAAATAACAGAACAGCATGAGGCCATTGCATCTAGCTGCTTCGACTATAAATCTGAGTCCTGCTGGGTCATCTGTTCTTGGCTAACATCTGAAAGATGTTTTAAAAGAGGGGAGAAAAGAGAAGAAAAACAAAATAAAGCTGTCAGGTGGGAAAGAGCTGGGGGATCAGGAGATCACAGTGCTGGGAAGCTATCTAATGCTGGTGGAGGAGTAACATAGTGTAGGTGATATGGCACAACTGTGTGGTGGTTTGTCTGCATCACTGTTTGATTTAGCAAGTTGGTAGAGGTGTTTCTTAGTCCAGTTGTTACCAGGAGAGACTTTGCCTGATATTGAAGACATGTGATGATCCTGTTTTTTTTTACACAGGTGAAAACAGTCAGGAGTTCAGCCCCACTTTATCAGAGAGATCCTTTATTGCTCATAGTAAGCGTTACAGGTGAGACACCTCTTAACATGAATACCCGCCTTCACCATTGTGTGCGCTAACTTGCTCCAAATCACCCTGGTTCTGTGTGCTTACAATATTTTTTTGAAAAGCTCTCCTCTTTGAATTAGCTTTTCTGTCTGAGGCTTGGGAAGAGTGTGTCTTCCCCAGACATCTTCCTCAAAACTTTTCTGTATTAGGAGAAAATACAAGTTTAAGCAGAAACCGCTTGAAACACCTTGCATTGTCATATTGTCAATGCCTGATGATTTACTGGCCCTTGTAGTCTTCTGCTTCTATTTCTGGGTTGTCAAATTTGTTTTTAAATGACTGAGTGATTTTTTTGAGGTTCATGGGCTTGAAGTAGAAGGATCCAAGCGAAAATTTTCAGTGTTTTTTAACTGAACTGTCCTGATGCTTTGAAACCTTGTTACACCATCCTCTTTGAAAAGTTGTGGGAAACTTAGGCTGCTGCTAGAAGTAGTCCTGAGAAAAAGGAACTGCCTTTTTTCTGGGGAGGATAAACAAAAAGTGATGAGAGAAGAACCTTTGCTTAACGACAGTATCAGCAACAGAAATAGAGTTGTGGAGAGAAGCTGAAAGTGGTAAAGGAGGAGTAACAGTTGTGACAGAACAATGGAAACCTAGGACTTGCTTTTCTGAAGTCATCTGCAAGTGAGCTGCTTTTTCTTCGTGAAGCATATGTGCCCTTTTGGGGCGCATACTGGAGCTTTATTAAGTGCTGGAGCTTTATCAAGCAGCTCCAGCACTCTGCAGAAGGTGGCTAGGATAAAGAATTAGGTGCTGCCTCTTTTCTGGCAGCTTTCAGACACTGAATCTAGTCATCCTGACACTGAATGGGTTCGACATTGCCCACTGACTTTATGATGTTGTCCCATGAACCAACTGAAGAAATGCAGAGTGAACCATTTCTTAGAGGGTTTATATGGAATGCATGCCAGGTATGTGTTCAGGTTCAAGGCAATGTGGTAATGCCATCACCTGTAACTCTGCTTATTGGATTTTTTAGCACTCAGTGGTGCACTGAAACAGCAGGAAAAGATGGGAGAGAGCAATGCTGGCTGTGATCTGCATCACTGTTCAGTAAAGGCAGATGATATACTGCATGAATCAACAGAACAATTATGATTCTTCATATAAAGATGAAATATTCTGTTTTCTCTTATAACTTGATTTTAAAAAAATCTAACTACTACGATTGCTACTGATTAACTGCAGGCAAATGTTCCTCTTGAGAGTTGTATCTATTTGTACAGACCCCCAGTTGGTGTGGTGGCCAGTGCTGTTTTGTATATGTATGCATTCTGAGAAATCATACTGTAGTATTGAGCTTTAAATGCCAGAACATTTTGGCTTTTGAAGCTGTTTTATTTAAGTGCACTTAGTCATCCCTTTTCATTGGTGTGAAGCCTATTTTTCTTTCAAATAGAGCAGAGGTTTATATTATGAGCACTTTTATTAATTAATTTTTCTTTTAAATAGATTGCATTTATACATAATCTCTGTGTTCACTATAGATCATAGACCCAAACTGTCTGAAAGCAAACTGGAGGCATTAAGTGCTTTTCCCTCTACTTTGCCGTCTAGTCTTGCTTTTCCTTGCAGAAGTTGCAAATACTGGGAGACTTAATGCTTTGCTTCCCCTACACACCCTCTGTATTTCTTACAATGCCAGATACACTACCATGCCTTGATATTCAAGTTACAAATGCTACATATCAGAAGGCAAGAAGATATGTTACCGTTCTCTATTCTTTAAATCGCAGAAGGCAGAATTGCTAATTCTCATTCTTGTTCTGTGGGTCATAATTTTTTAACTGGAGGTGTGCTTTCACCATCAGATCTAAGAGACTTCATGCATTTTGGTTTCTAATAGCCGGTCAGACAGTCTCGATCAAATCCCTAACAATGTGGCCCATGCAACGGAGGGGAAGATGGCACCTACCTGTTGGAGAGGGAGGCATCGTGGTAAGACAAAAAAGAAACGTCACAAGAAAAGATCCAAGCTGAAAATACAAACAGTGGCTGCTCACAGGCGAGGTCCCAGAACTCCAGAACAAGAGAGCTGCACCCCAATTCCCGTCCAGGTGAGAATCCTTAAACCTTCTTTTTGTACTGTTGGGACCCCTGCAAACTCCTAACAATTCTTGGTTGAATTTTGGGTGGCTATTTTGAGGTTTCTGCTCAGCTGTTTTGTTTTGGTTTATTTTCTAGGAGGATGAATCACAGCAAAATATTCTTTACAGAAATAATTTTTGGGTTTCAGAATTTAACAAGGACTTGGTCTATGACCCGCTGCCATTTGAGAAACATGAGAAAGTTCTGTCCATGGGCAAACTCCATTCAACAAGGAGCCAATACAAACCAGAACTGTACAAGTTGATAAGTCCTATTCAGTGCCTTAATCATGTTTGGAAACGGCACTATCAGAAGGACAGTGTTCCACAGCCTGAAACTCTCCATCCTTTTCCCTACAACATAATACCCCCTCATTTCCCACATCTGGACAGTCCTTTCCATGCCATGAAACATAATGCCCTGGAGACGTACTTCCATGGTGATCTCAACTATCAAGACAGTGAGCATCACTTATCTGGCCTAAACTTAGAATACAGTTTCCCCAAATGTGTCAACCAGTCCATGAAGACCAGTTCAGACAAGATTTCTGTGGAAGAATACTTGGTAGATGCTTTGAAGGGGAGCGTGAGTCTTGGTGAACCACAAAATCTAGCCAGCCTAGCCAAGACATGGAGAGGAGGTGGTATGGACCCAAAGGAACAATTTCATGAAGCAGATGAAAATGAAGGCGTGCTACTTAATGAGGTGATCTTCTGATGCTGCACAGTAGTGTCATGGAAAGCAGTTTCTACTGGGCTTCAGAAAAGAGATAATCTGCATCCATGTGCTAGCTTCTGTTACAAGGCTGCATTTTTGAATGGCTCTTGATATGGTTGAAAACTGCCAGTTAAAGATGTGGTTTTGGTTTTTGAAGGATGTAAAGCCCTGTTTTAGATTAGTGGCTCTAATTTGTTCACCCATTCACAAAATGTGCATGCTTGTCTATGAGAAACATTTCTGTGCTTAGTCAGTCTTCAAACATGTCTTCTCTGTTTGTCTGTGAAAGAACCCAGTCCATTCAGGTGAACAGGCTGCAATATTTTATTGGCTATAAATAACCTGGACTGTGACACAGACAGAAACCAGGGACATGTAGATCATGAAGGTGCAAAAAGCATGTCTGCTGCCTCTGGTAGGAAGCCAGCAACTCGCACGTTGTCCCTTGCCAAACACAGGGCTTGGGCATAGCAAATGTATGTAAATCTCAGAGGCATGATTAATTTCTTCTGAATTTGGTTCTCTCTTGCCACATTAAACTCCTCTTAGAGGACTCTTCCCTGGAATTGGTGTCACCCTGTCAGTATTGTTGGTGGAGTTCAGGGTGTCACTTACCTGTCTGAATTTGTTCACACTGAGACCTAAGGCACAGTCTCAGTCTACTGACTATAAAAAAGGTTTAGCTCACACATAGATGTCTACATTTAGTCATGTGAATCTTGTTTTGTTTGTAGAATTTAGCTTTGTAGGGAGCTAGTTCCTGCATGTGTAGGGAATAGTTTGGAGCTCCAAAGCTATCCAAATACTGGTGGCATTTCTTTACAGCCATGGGGTGCACTCATTTAGATCAAACAGAGCCCACAGAAATCAAGTAGGTCCTCCTTTATGGTTTCATCTCAAGCCTGTGACAGAAGTAATTTTGTACAGGGATTTTGAGAGGTGCGGTGATACCTGTTATTGTGCTTTTTCTGAAAATGTTGGTCTCTGTGAAACTCAGCAGTTAAGTGTTTCTTTCCTTGTTTCATCTTGCTTTCTGATTTTAACTTCCAGAAACTAAAGCCAGTGGATTATGAGTACCGAGAAGAGGTTCATTGGACCAAGTGTCACGGTTCTTTGGGCATTGGCTCTTTTGGAGAAGTATACAAGATAGAGGACAAACAGACAGGATTTCAATGTGCTGCCAAAAAGGTACTTATGTGTGAGAAAGGCAGGGGGTTCCTGACATAAGAAGGCATAAAGAGAAAAAGTCTTCTCCTTCCAGCTACCATGGACTGTAGATACCTTATTGTACAGTTGCAGTGAAACACTGCTGTGGTTATGTCCAAGGAAAAACTTCAAGGTGATGGCATGAAGAGAAGAAGCAGACAGAGAACCTGTATGTGCACAGGGGGTCAAGCTTAGTAGCCAGAAATAGGTTCATTTGGCCTTCAAAGCATGCTACAAGCGATCTTGTTTTTTGTGCTGAGACAGGCCAAGAGAGTAGAGATTTCAGAAAGATTGTTAAGTGTTTTCCTAGTAACTGCGAGGGAGAAATGGCTGTGTGGGTTGTCTGCTTATCTAACTAATCTCATCTTAAAATGTGTCTAATGTAAATGGTGATATGGCAGGTGTTTCTCTGTTGAAAAAGGAATAAAGTAAGAAAAAAATAAGGCAGTTGGTAGGCACTTAAAACAGAGAGAGCTTTCATCTGTTCAGTGAGTGTCATATGCAATAGCGGCAAATTGCAATGAAGTGATTCTGTTACAGATGCAGCAAAGGATGTGTATTTTTCCAGAAATTGGCATAATAACCTATTATACACCAAGATAGGCCATTGTCATATGACATATGAAGCATGTAGAATATAACTTGAATCAGGGTATTGATTTGTAGGCAGCCATGTTGGGGGTCTCAGAGGTGAAGGCAGAGTGATAATGCAAGTAGATTATGAGAATGTAAACTATTTTGTTTGAACTTAACACTTGAATGGTTTCATCACCTTTGTGAACTGATGTTTCTCACATTACTCCAATAGAAAACTTCAACAAGTGTGTGGGAAGCATTTGTCTTGAGTTCAAAAATATTATATGCAAAAAGAATTGGAATTTGTAATTTTAAATTTAAAATGTTTGCTTCTTCTTGTTTACATTGGTTTTCACTTGATGTATTGCATGTGGAAGGATGTAAGTGGCAAGACTAAGCCAGCTTGTCCAGTTTTTTAACTATTTCATTTGTCAGTTATATAGAAGCAAACATATTTAAAGCATGTAGAAAATTATTTCCTATTCTGCACCCTCACATTTTAGGTGTAGAATTCTGTGGCAACATGATCAGCTTGTTTTCTGATATGATGTAACTACTTAAATTTATTATGCCTTTTGCAAATATACAGTCTTAGGAGAAATAGCTGTTGCTAATGGGGTATATTTTCAGGTACTGCTGAAAAGAAAGACATGAGAGCAGGAGAAGCTGAATTCTTTCAAAATGTCAACTATTTTTTTTTTCCTAATTACTGGAGGATTTCAAAGGATACTTCTATAGATCAGAAATATATCTTCTCAGACCAAACTCTTAAACCAGTGAGTTCTAACGTGCAAGTTGAACACTTCACTAAAATGTATTTCATTCTGCATCAGTAACTGTCTGAAATTACTGTCTGTCTGGGTTAGAAGGGGACTACCTGACCTTCTTTCACCATACTTGGTGTTGTAAGCACCTGTTCTCCAAGTTCTTGAGATTAAAGAAAACTAGCTATAGCTGGATTGCTGACAGTGAAGAAAAGTGATACATCCTTTTCCCACCAGAATCTTAATGACTCGTGTTTTCCTTCTGATCTTCAGCAAGTTCTTGGTTTATTTTGTTTGGCTGAACTTATTGAATAGAGTTTTTCTTTAACCAGTCTTCTGTGCAGGCTGAGTACCACCTAAAAAGGTGGTAGTGTTGATCACTGGTTGTGGCCATATTTCATATTCCCTCTTGTTTTGGGGGAGTTTTATTTTTGCCAAGTACTGTGCCATCCTTAGATTATTTTTTTTTCTTTCATGAAAGTAAAATGCTTAAATTGTCAGTATTATCTTTTTAACAGAGACAGAAATTACCTTTCTCCTGAAGGTTACCAGTACTCAGCCATACACCGGAGGTATTGCAATCTGGCATCTTTTTTGACAAAACTTTACTCAGACACTGAGGATTTAGGGACTCTCATCGTCCTTGTTCAGAACCATCTGAGTGTTCCCACTTATCACTGTAGCCATTGATTTCTGTTAACGAAGGTTAATCTTGTGCCTCTGCTGTTGAACAGTGTGGGATACTCTGACCCCAGCATCAGGGATGGACAATTCTCTTGGGGTTCATCACAAAATTTGTTCACTGCTGCTTCTTTGTTTCTCTAGGTACAAGTTGAACACTTCCGTGCAGAAGAGTTAACGACATGTGCTGCAATAACAAGTCCTAAAGTTGTCCCCTTGTATGGAGCTGTGAAGGAAGGACCTTGGGTGACCATCTTCATGAAGCTGATGGAGGGTGAGAAAGGAACAACCACAATGGAAGCACAATTGTAACTGTTGAATGCAGTGGACATTGATGTCCTCTTCCTCCTGCTCCAATTTTAGATCTGTTAATTCTTTGGTGTATCCAGAATGTTCCTAGCGTTAATTCCTGAGTGGGTTGGGATAGGTATGTGTAACCCCTGCTGGTGTGTAGCAATGGTGTTTCTTGGGGGGAATCGTTTCCAGTCCTGCCTTACTCCAGTTCAAGATGTGTATCTCTTGAAGAGCAGCTGCAAATTCTCACTAAAATGCACAACTGGTGCTGGTTTTTACTTTCATGTTTATTTGCATGGCATCATGTAACGCACATTGTACTGGAACAGGGGATACTGTATCAGCAAACCTAGATGCTTCCATTGCCTGATGCGCCTTTTTCTAGCCAGGACCATGGAAAACACAGCCTGTGAAGAATCAGGATGGTGATCAGTAGCACCTAGAAGTGTCTGATAGGATCACAGAATAGTTGCTTTTGGTACAAAGCAACACTATTAAACTGACACTAAGCAAAAGGCTTCATGAAAGAGGCCAGTTTCTGTGGGCAGTAAGAACTCTGTGAATAAACAAAAGGAACAGACCCATGTGTGGAAGATAAGGGCTGTCAGACCTGGCAGTTCTCATTTCTTCATCAGAAACAGTAAGGAAGGCTCATGATGCTGGGAAGAATTTAAAGATAAGCTAACATGGACTCTCTGGATTCCTTTCTAGGTGGCTCACTAGGTCAGCTAATTAAACAGAGTGGATGCCTTCCAGAGGACAGAGCCCTCAGTTATTTGGGCCAGGCATTAGAGGGTTTGGAGTATCTTCACGCTCAAAACATTCTCCATGGAGATGTAAAAGGTAGGATGGTACTTAAGGTACCTTGTTCTTCCCTTTTTCTTAGAAGTGGCAGACAGCTTGGAGATTAAGTTACTGAGTGGCAAAAGGTTATTTACTAGATTTTCAGCTCCACATTTGAGATTAGAACTTGGTTCTAAACAGCTGGGGATATATTTATCACCTCTTTCTTTCATCTGGTGGGTATGACAGACTGTTTGCCCAGGCTGCCTACCCAGGCTGCCAAACCACTGGGGTAGAGGAATCTCCAGGATAGCTTATAAGTAGAGATAATTCTAGTTGTGTACTTGCTTAGCCAGTGACACTCCATAGGAGTAATAGACCTTGGCTGGGGCTCCAAAAGCTGTAGTTCTGTGGGCTTTTGACTTTCCATCTCGGTGACCATAATACAAAGGAGACTGACTATTTAAGAACTTCTCATTGCCAGCGGAAAATGTGCTCTTGTCTGATGATGGAAGCAGGGCTCTTCTGTGTGACTTTGGTCACTCTGCTCACCTTCATCCAGATGGCCTGGGAAAGTGCTTGGTCACAGGTAAGGATTTTCTGCTGTGATTCTAAAGAATTGCCCTACTGACTCATTCTTCCTTTTTGAACATTTACATATGGCTTATTTGCAAGCAACTGTATTTTCCAGACTTAACGTTGCTCATAGTGTCGCGTTTATTGATATTACTGTGATGTATCCCACTGACAGCTAAAATTAACCTAAGTGTGGAAGGTGGTCCTTATCTCCCAGTCTAGAAGGCTGTTGTATTTTTTGTAAGATTATGTCAGCATACTACATTCAGTGTTTTGTCCCTGCAAGAAACCGCATCAAAACTTAAAAATCTAACTCTGACTTGTCATGTAACCTCACTCTAAACAGTTTGGGAAGAATTCTGACCTCTACCAAAGCAAAATTGCTCACTGAGCATTGGGCAGTTAAACTTTACGGTTCTTTTTATTGCAGCTGTTGAAAGAGAAGGATGTGTTTTATACTGCTGAGCTCACCAATGGAGGGTCATGTTTCACCTCCCACATTTGCTGGAAAGGGGAGCTTAATACCTATTCTTTGTATAAGGGATGAGACTGATAAGGAGATGTAGCCTTTGAACAGCTTATAAGAGCACATGATGCTGATTTTTGGGTTAAGGTGACTTGTTTTGCACTTCAACTTCAGAAGACAAGGAGGCTGCCTTACACTTCCCAGCAGTTGCATTGGAGCAGTTCTCTAGTTTGCATGCAGTGAGTTTTCATTTGAATGGTTTTAGGGAACTACGTGCCTGGCACGGAGACTCATATGGCTCCAGAGGTGGTCATGGGAAAGCGTTGTGACTCCAAAGTGGATGTCTGGAGCAGTTGCTGTATGATGCTGCATATGCTTAATGGGTGCCACCCTTGGACCCAGTATTATAATCACCCGCTCTGTCTAAAGGTAAGTGACCCAACACATCTCTAGTAAAAGGTATGTAAGCCTGCAAAATCTCATTATACCTAGCTAGAGAGCAGTCATTTCAGGAAGGCTGGCTGAGAGCCAGCTGGGCATGTAAGATGATACCAACCTTGCTTTGGAAGCTGATCATTTCTTATGCCTCTTAGACTGCTGTGTATTACACATGCTGGGGCTGTTTCTTTCGTATCCTGCTCATGACTTGGATGTGACTTTTTAGCCATTCAGCTGTAATAAAATTACTGCTCAGCTCTCTCATTTAATGCTGTAATTTCAGTTGGAAATGCTCTCAGGGTGGGAAGAACCTTTCTGAAATCAAATGAGGCCTCTCTGGTCTAACCTCTTTCACTTCCTGTTTGTTACACAGATAGCTAAAGAGCCACCTCCTCTGAGGGAAATTCCACCTTTCTGCAACCCTCTCACTGCTGAGATTATTAAAATGGGTCTGGAGAAAGAGCCTGTTCAGAGAGCATCTGCATCTGAACTGAAAACTAAGACCAGTGTCGCACTTGAAGAAGGTAGAAATGTCCTGTATCTAAAGCTTGTTATCTGCCCTGGTAAAGTGGCCACTTGGTAGTTTTGTCAGAGTGGTCCCATGGAAAATATCAGTATGTTTTACTGTTCAGTATATTGTTTGCACAGGCTTCAGCATTGATGTATATTTTTGGGTTGATAGCTTTTGCCTGCAGCCAGGTGTTTCTCACCCAAATAAATTAAAATTTCCTGTGTGCTGTCATATACACTTTCTTACTTCTCTGCTTGAAGTAGACAATATTGTGCTTTTTATGGGTTTATTAAGGTGTGTACTGTGGCTGGGCTCATACTCAGCTGAAGTATCAACTGCATTTAGTGAGCTGGAGCCTCGTATGCAGCAGAACTGAATGCAGAGGTTTACTGCATCCTGAACTGTAACTCATACTTGTGGTCCACTCTTGCCTTTAAGACTATCCATAATTTATTTCAACTTAATCCTGCTGAAAGGTTCTGTAATACAGCAAGAATTTGTAGAGGTGATCTGGTTTTGTCTTTTGAAGAAGCTGGGCATTTTACAGCAAGATACAGATCAGAAACTCTTTATTGTGAAGGAAAATTTTTACCTCTTTTTTTTCTTTTTCTTTTTTCTTCTTTATTTGATGATGTTTGTATGCTTTTTGGTTTTGTAGTGGGAGGTGTGACAAGCCCCTGGAAAGGTGAATACAGAGAGCCTAGACATTTATCTTTGAACAAAGAAAACAATCCACAGACGTCCCTGTCCCCCACAGTGAGCCCAGTTTCTGAGACTGGTTCTGACTCAAAATTGGCAGTCAAAGTTTCTTGTGTCAGCCCAGTCCTACCACCACCATCTCTGGAGCAAACGGAGGATGTTGAGGGAGCACCTTGGAATGTGTGCAAGGAGTTATCTGAGACTTGGGATCCCCCACCTCTCTCCTCAACTCCTCTCCCCTTGAAAAGCTGCAGCCATGTGGAGAGAGCAACAACCATTTCAGAACAAGAGCTTCAGCAGCTGGAAATAGGTAAGCGATGGGCTATGTAGGGAATTCAGCTTTTTGCTTGAGAGCATGATAAAAATACAGCTGCTTTGTTTTGGCCTCTTGACAGTTATTTCTGTTTTTTGAGCTTGGATGTCATTTTGTTCATAGTTCCTCTCTCGTTACATTAGTTGCTCAGCCTTCCTTTAAATTACCAATTAACCAATTAAATATGCCACAATGGTAATGATCAGGATTTCCTTCCACTCTCTGAACAGTGGAGGGAACTTCTGTGAGAGGTGCAGAAACCTCTTAGAAAACAGCCAGTTTCAGACTTGTGCTTATATGCACTGTATAAACAATGTCTGCAATTCCAGCTTCATCTGAAATCTTAGGTTTTCAGACAATTCTTCTAATAAAGGGATAAGCCTATTGGATGAGAGATATCAAACAAATCAGTATAGTTAAAATCAGTCTGCAGCTGTTTTGTTCTGGGCATTGGAAAGCCAATAGCCACCAGCCAACGAATTTGATTACCAGCAGCAATCTGGAATTTGAAAACCAGCAGTAAATTCAGCATGAAAATCAGTAAAGTAATAGTCCAGTTCCATTGCACCAGTATAACTCAACCTTTCACTTTTTTTATCCGTATTTTCTAGTCTTGGTAAATGAATTGAAAACTTCAGGCTAGGAAAACAATGTCTTGAAATGTAACTGTTGTCACAGAACTGAAGAATGGCATTTGAGGGGTTGCTGAGGGCCAGCTTTCTTCTCAAATGGCTTTGGATCTTCAGCAGCCTTGTAAGGTCTGGATATTATCAGTGCAAGTTGCTGCAAGAGTCGAGTACATGAGTTTGACCTTTCCCTGGGTATAATGTGGATGGATCTAGAGTAAAGACTGATAGGTGACATAATAGGCAAGAACTGGGAAATTCTGGCTGCTAGTCCTGTCTCTGGTGATTTGCATGTCATTGCACAATTCATCTGTCCTTTTTGGCTCAGTTTCCCTATTTTCACAGTGGTGGCCATAGCCTTTACATAGCAGAGGAATTGTGTGTCATGTTTTGCAGACACTAACATCAATGTTCATTAGATAATGCTGAAGAAGTTTTAGGTATTAATTGCAGTAACTGATTAGAGCAGGGAGGCATGAAAGAAATCACTGGAAATATCTTCATTCTCTTTCCTTTTGCTTGCAGAACTGTTTTTGAACAGCCTTTCACAGCCTTACTCACTGGAAGAGCAAGAACAAATGCTTTCATGTCTCAGCATCGACAGCCCGTTTGTGTCAGATGCCAGTGAGAAGGTGAGTATAAATGGATGCTAGCCATGTTATTGTGGGTGGGGGTGGCAGGGTAACCACCTCTGGGAAACTGGAAGCTGTGACCAATGGACATCTGGAGTTTCTCACGTTTGTTGCTGCTTTTTGACACCCAGTTTGCTGGAGAGTACCTTGGGAAGAAATCTTTGTTCTTGGACAGTGGGGTATTTAGGATTGTAGTTGTTCTTTAGTTTGCTATCCAGCATGGATCCCTTTCCTCCAGTTGCTCTCCTGTGCCGTATACTCAAGTAAGTATCAAGTGTGTGGATATGGAAAATCTCAGTGGCCTTGACCCTCTATATGTCAAGAAGAAAGGAACTGAAGAAGCAATGATGACCATAGGAGCTGTACCAAGTTGGATCAAACAGCTGTTCAGGCCAGGGTTTTCTTCCTGGCAATGGCCACTAAAGGGATGTTTAGGGAAAGATCAGAAAAATAGGGAAGAAAGTTAGAGACCCTAATCTTGGATGTTCACTCCCAGCCTATGGATCTGTTCTCCATGAACTTCTTTTAACCAGTTCATACTAATGACTTACATAGTATTTAAGCAACTTAGACTAAGTTTAACAAATTTTGTTTGCTCTGTCTCTGGTGTTCATAAGGCAGGGAATACCAGTGAGAAACACTGAATAAGCCTTGTTGAACCAGGGAAGGATGTAAGCCCTTCAGTCATTGTTTTCAAAGACATGGAGTGCAAAGTTGTGTAGCCTGCCATCTACAGGAGTCATTTCTCACTGTGATCATCTTTGTTTCCTATTTCTGTTCCTCTTCTCAGCCTTCTAATGCTTTTCAAGGAGGATTGAGCAGAGTTCTGTAGAGTACTTCAGCTGTTGATACAGCATGGCGTGCAGTGTGGGATGACTGCTTTTTTTTTTTTTTCCCTAATACCTAAACCTAACGTTTAATGTGACTTTTGACTGGTACTTACCACTATGCTGATGTTGTCAGATTGACCTTCTATGACTCTAAGATGGGACAGACCTTCCCAAGCAATACAGCAATGTAGGGCCCACAGTTGTCTATGTACTGTTAACTGTTTTTCCTGCGTGTTCCTTGTCACTTACTGACATTAGAATTTTATCTGCTGCTTTATTCTCCTGTCACTCAGTACGACAAAACCCTCTTTTCTTATCCAACTCTTCAGGTGATTATTGATTTGACTATTGAGAATATCTTATTATGTCTGCAAACTGTTGCATTGATATTCATCCCCTTTTCTAGATGGCAGGTAAATGTTGAATAACTGGAGGCCCAGCCTTATATCCCTGTGGATTTCTACTTTTTTCTTCCTGAGGTTATTTTAATGTTTATCTCATGCAAGCTCATTTTCTTTAGGAGCCTTTGACAAGCTTGTGCTTACTTTTGCAGAACTCCATGAAGGCTTCTCATAGCTTGAGGGACACTATGAGCTCTGGGATTCATTCCTGGAACAGTCAGGCAGATGGACAGAGCTTCAGTTGGAACAACCTGCTGAACCGCAGTCGGCACACAGACACTCCTAGCTATTTCAATGGTGAGTCTGAATTACTAAAGTTTGGATAAATGGCCAGGTATAATTTTCTCAGTATCTAGTGTGTCTGGGATATGGAGCCTTTGAGCTCTTCTTATCCTTCAGTTGCTGTGTCAGCACAGACCCTCCTAAAAGCACATGGGTTGTCAAGAGGCCAAGTCTACCCCAGTCATAAATGGGTGGAAGGCACTCGAGTTTGTATAGTCTAGTAAAAGCCAGAGAAGTTCCTGGATGCACAAAGTCTGGTTCAGCCTTGCCTCATGTAACTGCCATGTGCAAGTATATATGCTTTATAACCATAAACGTCTACAAAGTAATTTTGAGGGCATGTTGTGCAAATCAATATATCTCTCCAGCTGCTTTCTTGCTAAATCCAGCTCTGCTCTGTGAGCCATTGTTGTCTTGAGCAAGCCTCCATGCTCAGTGGAAGACCTACATAAATTAAGTGCTTAATGACAAAAATAAGTTCTTCTGATGTATGTGCCTTGATAGTCAATTTTTCTGTGTTGGACTATGAAGTCATTATACCTACAGCAGAAGTTCATGACTTCTGTTGCACATTTCAGGAGTGAAAATCCAGATCCAATTGCTAAGTGGAGAAAATCTACACATCAGGGATTTCCACAAGACAAAGGTGGGAGACATTGCCACTGGGATAAGCAGCCAGGTGAGACACAAAGCTGGGAGTTAAGTACAGCATTTTGTCTGAGAAGCAATTTCTTCCATAATGCAGCCTCATAATGCCTTAAAACCAGTGACCCAGAAGGCCATTCAAGGATCTTAATGACACACTTAGTAACATAACTTCAGTGCTGCTGTTATGAATGCGATACCAGAAGATATTTTCTGAATCATAAGCCATTGGTAATTGTCATAGGGATCTCCATCTTAGAAAGTACCTGTGTTGCAGCTTAAAAATCCTTCTCCTAGACTACAAATTCTTTCCCCTCTCCATAAAGAACTACTACTATATGACTTTTTCATCAAGAACAGCAATAGCAGCTAAGGGAAGCAGGCTGCGTTTGGCTGTGATGCTTCTAACTTGTTAGGTTGGAGGAGATATTGGCAGACTCCAGTGAACCTCACTGTGGGCCTCTTTGGCAGTCCCTGAAAGAAACTCCAGAGTGTTTGTGGGACTGTGACTCATCTGAGTATAAAAATGTGGTGATCATCTCTAAACAAAGAGGTTGTGGAAGTCCAGAAAATGTTTTAGTGGTGTTGGTTCTCTTTGGTGTACTTTGTTCTCTTGGACATCACAAAGCAAAATATCACTAACCTGCAGAGGAATTCACACTGCTCAAACATAGGCAGGAACCACCAGCAATCGTCAAAAACTTGGGTGAGGCAATTCATCAGCAGGGTGAATGCTACCTAGACCAGTTTGAGGTACTTATGAGAGAAGCTTAGGATGTTCCTGCCAAGTACAAGCCTCTCTCCAGGAGCTTTTCTTGGGTTGGGAAGCTATTTGCTGGGTTTGATAGAATGATACTATGTTCTGAAAGAGACCTGAAGTGCCACTCAGATCTGTTTGTTCTACTTCACAGATACCAGTCCCTGCTTTCAGTCTGGTTACTAAAGAAGGCCAGCCAGTTCACTACGACATGGAGGTCCCTGACTCTGGTATTGAGCTGCAGTGCACCCTTGCCCCTGACTGCAGCGTCAGCTGGACATGGCGAGTCAAACACGGTCAGCTGGAGAACAGGCCATGAAGCTGTTCCTGTTTTGGAGGGGTTTACCTTGTTGAAAGAAGGAATTGCAAAAGCTTCCAACCGCCCCCACCATGGAGCACCAAGTGATGTTGCTGGTGTTTTGTGCTCAAGTAGGATAGCGGTTCAGCAGCTCACTGCTCTCAGGCCTCACTTCTATTGTCTGTTCTGATCCAGTTCCAAGACATGTCCTGAGCTTAGGTGTTCCCCAGAACAGTGGGAATTACTTGTTTTGGGTGCGAGTGTTAGGTTGAGCTTGAGAATGGTGGCTGGAAATTCCTGCTTTTCAGAGGAATGCGATTGTGCTTTTCAGGAGAATAGGGGGATTGGATGAGAACTTCTGTTGCTCAGCCTCTGAGGTAAAGCCAGTAGTTGCTGGGCTTGCTCGAAGGAGGAGGTTGAGTATCTTCAGTGCAGCTGTGGTTGTTTGTGCCGAGGGGAGCTGGCCAACTTCCTTCTAGTTGGAGGAAAAACTTAACGTTTCTGTAGGCTTTGAGTAGCATCATCTCTACCTCAAGCCTTTTGCATGGTGAAAATCGACAGCAGTAACTAGCTGGGTTCTTGGTTTCACCTCCCACCCTTCCCCGCAGACGCTTCCTTCTTGAATCAGAAAAGAACTTTGTTCCCAGAAAGAGCTTTGCTTGCAGCTCTCATCTTCAGGTTGTCTCCCCGACTTAGGAGCTGATGCTCTCTCTGTGGTGTAGCTGCCAACATTGTCTGGCAGGTAGGGCAGGAGGAGGGTATGATATTCTTTGGTGGGCAGGTTGGAGGGGTTGTATTGCTCCATCCTGTTTCCACTGCTGACTTGGGACTTCACGTGAACTGTCCCATCCAGGCAGCTCCCCCTGGGAGGGGGAAGGGACGGTGGCTCAGTCAGCTCAGACAAGGTCTGAATTTTGCTGAAGTGTTTATAAAAACCTCACTCCCAACTATCAATCTGGCCAGCTGCTCAGCCCCTCCGTGGGAAGTCAGTGCCCCAGTTCTGTGTGGTGTGTTAGCTCAGCCTGTCTTCACTAGCACTTACAGACTGGCACAAGGCTTCGTATTGCTACCCTTATGTCAAAATGTGTTAATGGAGTGGGATGGGCAGCTGGGCCCAGAATGCCTTAAGCTTTGAACTTTTTTTACTGATTTGTGAATTGTTTGGAGTATACTGAAACAGCATGGATCAAATTCAGATGGGCAGATGCTGCTAGCTCATCTATAACCCAGAACAAAACCAGAGGGAGGTGTAAGCTGTGAGTGTACTTGTTCAGCACTGCTCAAAGTCCTTGCACACCTGGAAATCAGGGTCATTTGACGGTGTGCTGTGGCTCTTCCAGAGTGCTGTAACTGCAGTGGCCTCTGAGTAGGGGCTATCTACATCCAGGCTGAATAGACAAATGGCTCCCAAGGTAAGCGCTGCTAGATCTGTGCTGGTTCTGGGGGACACAATGGGGCAGGAATGTTGGCAGTTTTCTCAGGTGAAGTTCACTCAGAAAATAGCTGGGAAAAGTTATACTCTGGGCCTCCCTTTTTGAGGACCAATGCTTCTTAAGCAACTGATACTCTTTCCCTTTGGTCTCCCAGAATATCGGCTGGTTTTGATAGACTAGGCAGTGACATCCCTAATCAGAAGACAAAAGTTGTGTTGTAATAAAAAGTGGAACTCTTGAAGAAAAATTAAACCTGTCGCCACTATGGGTAAATTTTTTATAGCACTTTTTGTTCTAAAGCACTTAATATGTTGTCCAAAATAGGCACCTAATTATATCTGAAATGCCACATTAAGCGTCTTTTTAGTAAACAATTAACACATTACGCACATGTCTTCCAGGAAGGAGTGGGGGGAATGGGTAGGTTGGCTCAATTTCTTTTTTTCAGATGTGGTAAACTACTAAGAATTGTAAGCTCTAGAGCAGGAGGGATCAAAATGCCTCTCCAGGGTTCCTAGGAGCTCCCAAGCACATGTTTAGTGCACCAACCAAACTCCCCACACCTGGCACCCTTCCTAGGCTTCCTCTGATGGGGGGAGGAGAAAAACAGAAAAACCTGTTGGTTGTTTCTAAGAAGAGTCTGTTGGTGATGTGTCAATATGATGCATCACTGTTGGTGATGTGTCAATATGAAAGCATGGTCTGTTCCCTTCCCAAAGGCTGCATCTCGTGGCTTTCGCTGTTGTCTGCAAAATGCTTCGATGTACAGGTGTACAGTTTTGTACATTGGTGTTAGACTCAAGTTCTGCTGAGCAGTAGGGCAGGATGCAGCAGCCCTCTGTTTACAGGACTTCGGAGCTTTACACTTCATCTATAGCATTAACGTTAATCTCAGGCCACCCACACGAATGGGTGAAAGGCAGTAAACCCTTGCAAACCCAGAATGTCTTTGTTGGGCAGATGGAGATGTCTATATTCTCCTGTACTCTCACGCCAGCATTAGCCAGTATCTCCATTCTGTTCATTTTGTCCAAAACCTCAGTTCTATTTTGCTGCCACCTCAAGTGAGAAAGTGAGGCTGCAGATTTCCACCTAACTAATCTTTTACGTGACAACTGGCCAGACAAGCAGGCTGTGGTGTCAGCAGTCCCTGCCGGATGGGAAAGACGCTTCAGCTAATACCACAAACCACTGGTGCTTTCTTACTGTCCTGAAATGTGGTTCTTCTCTCAAGAGTATCTCTAGGGTTTTCATGGTTTTGCTACCTACCAGCTTGGGATCTCCTTGACTCTTTCCTGCTGCCAGGACAGTTTCCTCTTAATTTGGCTGGTCATTTTTGCTGTGACAGGCATAAACAGTCCAGCTTCCAGATCAAGGCTGGCTCTGCAATACTGACAGAAGAGAAAGTCGGGAAAGCTTTTTGTTATCCATGTTAAAATTTGGCTGAAACTGTGTATAATAATGTAACTAGTCTTTAGGACAGAACCCCAGTTCAGGGTAGGGAGGACAAATAGCAGTAGGAGTGATAAACACAGATGGCTCTTGTCGTGTAGCTCCTTCTGAAAGTCTGGCAAAATCACTGTTGGCAAAGCAATATGAAGCTAATAATCTCTTTGGGACGGGCAGTACTGGTATTGGTGAAGGCAATGGAATGACTAGCTTGTATTGAATGAATGACACTTTATAAAACTGTGATTTCTTGAAGTTAACATATTTGACCTGCATTTTCACAGGGAAAAAAAATAAAGCTGGAAAAAAAGATTCTTTATTCTTGTTGCTAGTGGTTTGGTATGTTGTCCCAGAGAACAAGACAGTGGTGCTGAATAAGACATTTTCCAAGGAAGGAAGACTGGTCTGTTTAAACTCTGCTGTGTTTTACCATTGTCTGGGGCATGCATGGAGAAGTTGTTTCTGGGTATGATGAGGCAGCAATAACTTTGGTGGATCTAAGCACAGGATTTGCTAAATATACTGGCATCTCTATTTCCAAATAGGTCATCCCTTTTCCTCCTCCTGTCCCATTGCAGGCAGGGGCATTCGCTATACTGGGAGCTACTGAGTCATCCCTTCAATAGTGCAAATGTAGGTCTGGGATCCAGCTGCACCAGGTTAGGCAGGCAGAGCTCTGGAGATTCGCCCACACCTTTCAGCAAGTGCTTCTGCTCGCTGTTGGGGCAGGAGCTGTTTGTCTCCACTTTGGCAGTCCACGTTTGTTAAGTCAGCGCAGTGGACTAGAGGTGTGCTGGTGGCATTGCCAGTGAGCGAGTGAGGTCAGTTATCTTGAAACAAAAACCCCAGATTGAATGGGGGGTGGGGGTGTTGCTATCACATACCTATGTTTGTGCTCTGAACACAGAGGTCAAATCAGTTGTCCACAAAAAAGGGTGGGTGTTTTGTTGCTAGACTTCCCTGTAAAGATACAGATCAGCTTAGGGAATCACTAAACCACCTCTTGTCTCTGAGGACAGCCCAACTGAGCAGCTGTGTAAAATAGCTTGCATTGGGCCTTTGCCCTGGACCTTTGGCCTGGAGCTAGCCTCCCCCCGAGCCATCTGCTTCTCCATGCTGTGGATGGCAGAAGCTGTGACCTCCTTGCCCAGGTAGCCCAGCAGAGATAGGTACATATCTGTGCAGGTGCCTGGGGTCTGGTAGCCTTCTCCTTAGGGACTCTTGTGTACCAAGAAGTGGGACTGCCCTTTGGAAGAGCCACAAGTCCTGGCTTTTCCCTTCTGTTGTCCTGTGGCACTCTTATTCCTCATGTTTTCACCCATTAGATTACACCTGCCTGGAGGCTGCCAGTTCAGGAAGGAGCTGCAGGGCTGAGCAGAGCCTGAAAGTTATCCTATCCCCAGCTGCAATGATGGGCAAGTCAGAAATACATCTTCCACTTAAAAATGCTCAAAGGAGCATGGTCACCACTCCTGGCAGCTCTTCCTTACATAGGAGGTCACGTGTTGTTAGCAGAGCAACAAGCAGCAGCTCGTGCATCCATCCATCCCTCCCTCCATCCATCCATCACAGCATCACCCTCCCATGCAAAGCTTCACCTTTTCTCACAGACAAGTGCTTTATCCTTAGAGTCATTTTATTACTAGTTCTGCTTTAGATTAAACAGGCTTTCAGTATATAAAAATAATGTATACAAATTAGCAGTTAATGTTTTACATTTCTGGCTTAAAGGCATTTATAAGTTACGCATTCATTTCCCTTCCCTCCCCTTTGAGCTTGTGTGTGATACTGAGCTAGTTGGCGCTTAGCATCTTAATTACAGCAGGAAGCAGTCGCTGCTCTGGCTTACAGCGAGGACTTACCCTGGTCTAAAAGCTGGGACTAGCAAGAATGTACACGGCAGCTACGCATCCTTGCAGCAGGGTGAGCAGGGGCCGTTTAACAAAGTAAATGCATTAAGAGGTTAATTGCGACAGTGCATGGTTTGGCTTTACTGATCAACAGCAGGGCAGGGGAGGAATCAAGTCCAGCACGTTATCTGGAGTCTTGTGCAGCTCTCTGGCCTCTCCTGTGTGATTTCAGCTGTGACCCTGCAGCGTTCTGGGATCGTGGTGTTTGCTGCAGGGGCTGGAGGCTGCCCAGCACCTGTTGCATGTTGCATCCTGCAACTACTGCCTAACAGGGAGCAGCCTCATGCTTCCAGAGGGCTGATGGTCACTGTTACCTCTGAGAGGCTCCAGCCCTGACAGTGGAGGTCGATGCCAGGGATGCAGGAGGGCAGAGCTAGGTACGACCTTGCAGACTTGATGATAGTAAATCCTTGACCCTGCTGCTGATGGTTGTAGCTACAGAGCCTCCCCTGTGGCAAGGAACAGACTCATCACAGCCTTAGGATCCTGGTGAGACCCTCGATATAAGTGCTCCAGTCCCTGCTCCCATAGCACAGAGAAATTTTAAGGAAGACATATAAAATCATTGTAAAATAGCACCCCTGCCAGCTCCTGGGGTTTGGGAAGTGCCCAGGGTGGGATCTTTGCAGCAGGTTCCTCGCTGGAGAGGAGGCGCAGCCCATGCCTGCTCGGCTCTGCAGCGCAGAACACCACAGGTGTCAAAGGGCTGGGGGAGGTGGGGGAGATGTACAGGGACTGCTGCGTCCCTGGCTTACAACCCTCCTCCCTCCTGCAGCGGGAAATCAAAGGCACCAGCAAGCTGAAGAGTGGGGCACACCAGTATGCAGGGCTGACCCTGAGACAGGCGTGCAATGGAGCAGCTCTAGGGTAGGGATGGGGCAGGTCCTCTTTTCCTTCCAGGACAATTTGGGGCCCTTTCTGTGTTCCCCCCTCCCTGCCTGTCCCCAGGAGGGTCTCCCATCCCAGCCCTACCAGCCTGGAGGAGAGGAGCTCAGAGGCATTGCTAAGCAAGCGCAGGGGGATCCCTGCGCCAGACCCAAGGGCATGCAGGGTGGGAGCTGGCACGCTAAGCGGCTGGAGCAGCTAGGAGCGGGCACTGTCCCTCTGCCCTGTGTCATCCCAGGCTGACAGGTTGATGTCCTGCGGTCCCATCTGCATCAGGAGGATAGTCCTGCCCTGGTCCTGGCAGCTGTAGGGACGGCACCGGTCACAGCGAGATGTCCGGCGTCGCCTGCAGGCTCTGCCCCGCAGCCCGTTTCTTGGCACTGCCGCGGCCCTTGTCTGCACGCCGGTAAGGGTTGTTCCGCAGATCTGCACCAGGAGAAAGCGCAGAGGCTGGCTGAGCTCTGCCTGCCCACCCTGGTGAAGGCTGGGACCCAGTCACCCACCACCACCCAGGAGTCATCCCATTTGCATACAGGGATGCTCAGGAGAAGCCCAACCTGCTGCACACAGAGACAGGAGGAGCAGCAGCTATGAACAACCAGCCTATGGGACCCTGTCCCTCAGCTCTTTCGGTGCCCAGCACTGTACCGTGGGACTGGGGCTGATGCCGTGGTGCCCCTGGGGTTGGCTTTCAGCATGGGACAGAGTCCAGCTGATGTGCCAGACAGCCAGAGGTGATGATGGGCTGAGAAACCCAGGAGAGTGGCAAAGTCTGGCAGCCCCTGCCTCCACTCTGCCCTCACCCTGAGCCCAGCTGCCCCCACGTTACCTACAGAGGACTCTCCTCATTGAAGCTCACATCGCAGAAGAGCCGGGACGAGCGCTTGCCCGTCCGGGCCGTGAAAGGAACAGTTTTCAGAGCTGAGCAGAGCAATCCAGAGAGACAGCGAGGAGAAAGAGAGAGGAGGAAGAAGCAGAAGAGGAGGAAGAGACATGAGACAGGGCAGAGAGCACTCAGTACCTTTGCTGCATGGAATGGGAAGGTGCTACAGGTGGGTTTGGCCCCCACAGTGTGGCTTGGTGACCCTCCAGCTCCAGGCTGACAGCCCCCCGCAGCCCCCTATCACCAAGGGTCTGCCTACTGGCACCGAGCCCGGGGAGGACACCCAGCTGCTCACCTGAAATAATCTCTCACCTGAAATAATATCCTCGATGGCCCCATCTTTTCCTTCATAGATGAGTGGCTCCTTCACCATCTGCTTCCTCTTCAGCTCAGCGATCATGTCCATCTGCTGCCGCCTCGCTTTCTGGATGGGCAGCTGCAGTTGGGGACAGCTCAGGGTGAATGGTGTGACCTTCTGCCACACCCCCAAAGAAGATGGAGTGCCCCCATCTTTGCCCCCC
>JANZLQ010000086.1:40076492-40090323 GCA_026212715.1 Elanus axillaris | reverse complement strand
GGGCTGCGGCGACCTCGGGCTGGTCCTTCTTCGTGCTGGATCGTACTGCCTCTCAGCTTGGCTCCTCTTAGCTGGGGGCTTATTTATTTTTGACATTTACTTTCATTTCCTTTATTTAAATTTTTTAAAATTTATTTTCATATTTTTATTTTTACTTTATTATTTTATTTAATGTCTATTTTATTATATTATTTACCTGGTTTTTTATTTCCATTTTTATTTTTTAATTTTTCTTTACTGTTTTATTTTTATTTCTTTATTATTTTATTTTACTTTTATTTTTTATCTTTTGTATTTTACTTCAATTTTTTATCTCTTTTAAATTCACTTTTAAATTCTTTTATTATTTATATTTATTTTCTTTTACTTTAATTTTTTATCTATTTTATTTTAATTTATTTTATTTTTTTAAGGCACAGATGGGAGGAAGGAGGGCAGCCAGGAGATGTTGAGCTCCTTTTCCCCCCCCCTTCCCCTCTCTCCCTGCCTCGGCCATCACAGGAGGGATCGCTGAGGCTAAGCAAACTCATTGCACCCCTGGGCAGCCCACCTTGGGCAGGAGACCTCTGGAGTGTGTGACACCGGGTCTGGAGGCTCCCTGGGTGGGGACACTCACCTAGTGCCAGGGTTGGCATGGTGTGGGCAGGGGACAGCCCTGCCAGCATCCTGATGGCCCAGGGCCAGGATAAAGCCGGATGAGCAGAACCACCTCGCCCAAGGGTGCCATGGGCAGGGGGCACATGGGGATGGAGCCAGCATCGGCCTCCACGCTCCCCAACAGCTCTCTCAGGGGACCCACAGCACCCATCACCTTCAGCAGAGCATCCTCCAGGAATGCGGCAGCCTGTTGCACCCCACCAACACGCAACTCCTGCCTGCTCCCTACCCACGCAGAGCAAGGCATCCCCCCATGGCTCCTGCCACACTGGCATCGACAGCTGTAACTCCGAACCACTGCCGGGACACAAAGTGCATTATTCCGCTGAGATTTGGTGAGATTTGGTGAGATTTGGCAAGATTTACTGAAATTTAAGATTTGAGATCTGCTGAGGAATGGGTGGAGGATGGATCCAGATGGGATCCTGGGACCCCCCCCAGGATCTGCCATGGTCTGGAACCCCCCCATGCAGCTGCGGGGCCAGACACCAGCATTACCGCATCCATCCGGTTCTCGTGGCATCTCCTGTTCGGCAAGACCTGCTGAGGTGTTGGGACAAGGCACCTGGCACCGCAGAGACTGGGGGAACACGCCGGACCTGTTCTGCCAACCTCTCCCACCCCCCACAAACCCCAAATCCCAGCAGGGGGACGCGTGTCCGAGCAGGCAGCTGCCATTGATTCCTGAGCTGCCCTTGGCATGATGCTGCATCCTCCCCATCACCTCTGGGGATTTGGGAGGTCGAAGAGTAGCTGCGGGCGGCTCAGCAGCACCAAAATTGGGGTCACCCACATTTGGGTTTGTTCTGATTTTCCAAAGCTCAGTTTTGCAGTTGAAATCTCTGTTTCATTAAATATTTCAGCATCTCATTAAATACTTTGCATTTAATTTTTAAGGTAAGGCAGTGTGACCCTCTGCAGGGACAGGGAGGGCCACCCTGAGACAGTCCCAGAGGTGTGCCCAGGAGGGCAGATGTCACCAGGATCATATGTGAGGACCAAGGCTTTCACCCAGTGCCATCCCATACCGGCAATGGGCTCTGCCATGGGGCAGGGGGTCTGTGGGGACCCCAAGGTCTGGATCACCCCATGATCATCATCCTGCCTGCATGGTGAGGTGAATCCTGAGAGCCACCAGAGCACCCACGTTCATGCTGGCAACACCTACCTGACCACAGCTGGAAAAGGGTGCAAGGACCTTTCCTGATGGGAAGCACCACGATTGGGATCCCAGCTGGAGATGCAGGGTAGGAGTGGAGACCCCCATGCAGGAGACCTGGTGTGGACTGAGCCCAGTGGGAGATGGGTGCTAGGACAGGTTCCCGGCTGCCCAGACAGGGACAGGCTTTCATCTCAAAGGTCCCTCCTGACTTGAGGTGGGATGCCCCATGTCAAGGGCAAGTGTGATTAGAGCAGCAGGCAGGGTTGGGCAGGACGGGGTTGACATGAGGGAGAGCTGTGGCCCTCAGTCCCCAGCAGAAGCAGAGATGAGGCCAACGGTACCATCTCCTGGCCATGGGGAGGGCTGCAATGGTGGGATGAAGGCTGTGAAAGCAGGGTGTGAAATGGGGGCCGTGCACTGGGAAGGACAAGGCTTGTGGTCGCCTCTGCATGGGGAGGCGTTTCATGAGGGATCTGGGGTTGCGCTAATCCCCGTGGGCGTGGTACCAAGCTGCAAAGAGGTAGCTCAGTCCTTGGTTTTGGGCTGCTGGAGGTCCTTGGTGCAGGTTAGACGTGGTAGTCCTTGCACCAGTGATACCAAGGAGGATGAGGTGAGGGAGCATCCTGCTCCCCCCTCATCTCAACCCCAGAAGGCTGAAGATGCCTCCAGAGATGTCAGACCAGCCAGAGTGCCTGTGGTCCCTTGGCTGGGGACTTCATGGCCCTTATCTGCTCTTCTCTTGGGCCAGCCCTGCACAACCCATCCTGGGTGCTGCGCCTTGGGGTGATGGTTGTTGATCTCCTGTGACCACAACGAGCCTCCTGACGTGCCCCCCCCACCCCTGCCCCAAGCCTGGCCGGGACCTGGCCATGCCCTTTGGGAAGTGCGGACACTCAGCTTTGCTCAGGAAGCTTTGCAGAGAGATGAGTTCATCACAACTTGGACATTACTAATGTTCCTGCCTCACTTACAGCTTCTCTCTTCATCTAACTGCCTTTGCATCTGTTGCTACCAAGTCCTCATACTCTCGTGTCTTCTCTCCTTTCACCATTTTTCTGGTGTTTGACTTGCGACACGTGAAGGCTTTTATCTGACAATCCAAATTACGTGGTGGCTGTTCACACCCTGCTATAAATAGTCCTTAAAAAATGCATTCGAGAAATTACGTGTTCAAATAATCATCTTCAATGTGTGCCCAGGGCTAATTTTTTTTTTTTACATTAAGGTTGACTTCAGACTTAGATTTGTTTCCTTCATTAATTTCAATTAACTGGAAAATACTCAAACAGAACATTGTACTCTTCTGGGTTTTTTTCCCCCTGAATTTGCAGGTGCACAAAAAATACTGTTTCTTGACGTTAGAGCTACCCAGGCAATATTTCCTCATCCAGGCATTCCTAGACCTAGATTGTGCAGCCCAGAATAAAACCAAGATTATCATGATAACTTGGCACTGAAGGATTATGCTCCAGAAGCTTGAGGGTATTTGGACAGCTGACCCCCACCTCACATACCTCCAAGCAACTGGACCTAGGAGTATCTGAGATAGGGAGGGGAAAGCTTTCTCAAGGTTCTCCAAGGGCATTGCTTTTCCTTTCTGTCTTGATGGAGGATTTCTGATGATTTGAGGACCTACTCTGAAGTTGTGTGGCTGAAGTGAAGGTCAACCCAAGAGTCTTTCCTGATGGAACGCTCAAAATCCTAATTCCTTTGCCTCTGAGATGCTGAGACTGGATTTCTGTTTTCAGTGCTGCTGAGTTTCTCGATGGCTGTAATGAATTCCAGGTATAACTCCACTTTTCATTTAGTCCATTGCTTTCTCAAGCACACATTGTAATGTGTTGGAAGCATTGGAAGAAGAGATGTGTGCCTTCTGTTGGTAAATCAGCTTCTTCTGTATGTAAATCAGTTTTTACAGTATAAAATACAGGATTATAGAGGGAAAGCTCGTGTCTAGAGTCCTGGGACATGGATTTTCAGGGCTGCAAGGAGTTTGGAAAACAGATGAAGATAAACATAGTTCCCTACCAGAAATATTTTGGTAATGTCACATGGTAAATAGCTCATCAAGGGATTGATTACATGTAACTTGGTGTTTGCTTATCATATGCAGCTTGAAGGCATTCAGTTTGGTTCCCAAGGGATGCATGTGAGTTCAGAGTCTGCGTAACGAGGAAAACATGGAATAGATTATGGGTAAAAATTGGGATATGATGTATGTGACCATCAAGAGAAGAGCAGTGGAGGAGAAAGGGGTTCCTCAGCCTCTCAGTCTTACTCTGGGAAGGGAAAACAAATAGAATATGGAATATTTTTGTTTGTTTATTTGTTTCTAAGGAGTTTCTCCTCCAACTCAGAGCAGTGAATCAACTTCTGCTGAAAACATGGGAGGAATAGGAAGCAGGTGAGCTCTGTCAGATGTCTCACCCAGACATTGAAGACCTTTAAGATCATTGAGTCCAACTGTTAACCTAGCACTGCCAAGTCCACCACTAAACCATGTCTCTAAGCACCACGTCTACACCTCCTTTAAATACCTCCAGGGATGGTGACTCAACCACCTCCCTGAGCAGCCTGTTCCAATGCTTGACAACCCTTTCAGTAAAGAAATTTTTCCTAATATCCAATCTAAACTTCCCCTGGCACAACTTGAGGCCATTTCCTCTTGTCCTATCACTTTTTACTTGGGAGAAGAGACCAACCCCCACCTCGCTACAGCCTCCTTTCAGGTAGTTGTAGAGAGCGATAAGGTCCCCCTGCAGCCTCCTTTTGTCCAGGCTAAACCCCAGTTCCCTCAGCCGCTCCTCAGAAGACTTGTGCTCCAGGCCCCTCACCAACTTGGTTGTCCTTCTCTGGACACTCTCCAGCACCTCAATGTCTTTCTTGTAGTGAGGGGCCCAAAACTGAACACAGTATTTGAGGTGCGGCCAGTGCTGAGTACAGGGGGATGATACCTGCCCTAGCCCTGCTGGCCACAGAATTTCTGATACAGGCCAGGATGCCCTTGGCCTTCTTGACCACCTGGGCACACTGCTGGCTCACATTCAGCCGGCTGTCAACCATCACCCCCAGGTACTTTTCCGCCAGGCAGCTTTCCAGCCACTCTTCCTCAAGCCTGTAGCATTGGGTGGGGTTGTTGCGACCCAAGTGCAGGACCCGGCACTTGGCCTTGTTGAATCTCATACAATTGGCCTCAGCCCATCCATCCAGCCTGTCCAGATCCCTCTGTAGAGCCTTCCTACCCTCAAGAAGACACTCCTGCCCAACTTGGTGTCATCTGCAAACTTACTGAGGGTGCACTTGATCCCCTCGTCCAGATCATTGATAAAGATATTAAACAGAACTGGCCCCAATACTGAGCCCTGAGGAACACCACTTGTGACTGGCCACCAACTGGATTTAACTCTGTTCACCACAACTCTTTGGGCCCAGCCATCCAGCCAGTTTTTTTACGCAGTGAAGAGTACACCTGTCCAGCCCACGAGCAGCCAGTTTCTCTAGGAGAATGCTGTGGGAAATGGTGTCAAAGGCTATACTGAAGTCTAAGTAGATAACATGCACAGCCTTTCCCTCCTCCACTAAGCGGGTCACCTTGTCACAGAAGAAGATCAGGTTGGTCAAGCAGGACTGCCTTTCATAAACCCATGCTGACTGGGCCTGATCGCCTGGTTGTCCTGTACGTGCCGTGTGATGGCATTCAAGATGATCTGCTCCATAACCTCCCCTGGCACTGAGGTCAGACTGACAGACCTGTAGCTCCCCAGATCCTTCTTCTGGCCCTTCTTGCAGATGGGCATCACATTTGGTAACTTCCAGTCCACTGGGACCTCCCCAGTTAGCCTGGACTGCTGATAAATGATGGAAACTGGCTTGGTGAGCACTTCCGCCAGCTCCATCCGTACCCTTGGGTGGATCCCATCCAGCCCCATAGACTTGTGTGTGTCTAAGTGGTGTAGCAGGTCGCTATTTCCCCTTGGATTATGGGGGCTTCATTCTGCTCCTCATCCCTGTCTTCCAGCTTGGGGGGTTGCATATCCCAAGAACAACTGGTCTTACTATTAAAGACTGAGGCTAAGAAGGCATTAAGAACCTCACCTTTTTCCTCATCCTTTGTCACTGTTTCCCCCCCGCATCCAGTAAAGGATGAAGATTCTCCTTAGACCTCCTTTTGCTGCTAATGTATTTATAGAAACATTTTTTAATTGTCTTTTATGGCAGCAGCCACATTAGAAGGGCCAAAGCCCAACTAGTACTTAATTTTCTCCCTGCATAACCTCATGACATCCTTGTAGTCCTCCTGAGTTGCCAGCCCCTTCTTCCAAAAGTCACAGACTCTCCTTTTTTTTTTCCTGAGTTCCAGCCAAAGCTCTCTGTTCAGCCAGGCTGGTCGTATTCCCCACCTGCTTGTCTTTCAGCACATGGGGATGGCCTGCTCCTGCGCCTTTAAGATTTCCTTCTTGAAGAATGTCCAGTCTTCCTGGGCTCCTTTGCCCTTCAGGACTGCCTCCCAAGGGACCCTGTCAACCAGTCCCCTAAACAGGCCAAAGTCTGCCCTCTGAAGTCCACATTAGCAGTTCTGCTGACCCCCCTCCTTACTTCTCCAAGAATGGAAAACTCTATCATTTTGTGATTGCTATGCCCAAGACAGCCTCCAGCCATCACATCACCCACAAGTCCTTCTCTGTTCACAAACAACAGGCCCAGTGGGGCACCTTCCCTAGTTGGCTCACTCACCTGCTGTGTTGGGAAGGTCTCTTCCACACCCCCCAGGACTGTTGCCTCTCTGCTGTATCATATTTCCAGCAGACATCTGGAAAGCTAAAGTCCCCCATGAGAACAAGAAGTAGCATTTGTGAGACTTCTCCCAGCTGCTTATAGAATATTTCATCTGCCTCTTCATCCTGGTTGTGTGGTCTATAACAGACTCCCACCCTGCCTTAGCCTTCCCCATACCTGTAAACACTCAGCCCTATCATCACCTTCATTAGCCTCTAGACAATCAAAACACTACCTAACATACAGGGCTACCCCACCGCCTCTCCTTTCTTGCCTATCCCTTCTGAAGGGTTTATAGCCATCCATTGCAGCACTCCAGCTGCACAAGTCATCCCACCATGTTTCTGTGATGGCAACTATATCATAGTTTTCCCACTGCACAATGGCTTCAGCTCCTCCTGTTTGTTGCCCATGCTGTGTGCATCAGTGTAGAAGTACTTCAGCTGAGCTATTGATCCTGCCACCTTTTGGGGAGAAGAAGCCCAAATTCTTATGTAAACCATTCTCAGGCACTTCCATGGTTTCTAACACATCATAACCTTTGTATCTTTGCTGCCACATGGATCTCCATTCCCTGCCTCTGGTTGGCAGACAGAAGGACCTTGCTAGCACACTGTCCCTCAAACACTGGTGTGTCGCCCCCAGGCTTATCGCTAGTGAGCCTGGTTTTCTCTCTTTTCCCTTTCAAATCTAGTATAAAGTTTTTTCAGTGAGCCCTGCTAACTCCTGTGCAGAGATCCTTTTTCCCCTTTGAGACAGGTTTACCCTGTCTGTCGCCAGCAGGCCTGGTGTCATGTAGACTGACCCACGATCAAAAAACCAAAATTCTGCTTGTGACACCAGGCTTGGAGCCAGGTATTGATGTGCTGGCTCTTCCTGATTCTTCCCTCATCTTTCCCTGCAAATGGAAGGATAGAGGAGAACACTGCCTGTGCTCCTGATCCCTTACCAGTCATCCCAAGGTCCTGAAGTCTCTCTTGATTGCTCTCAGACTTCCTTTTGCAGCTTGATCGCTGCCTATGTGAAAAATCAATAATGGATAATGATCTGAGGGCCATGCCAGGGTAGGAAGTTTTCTCTTCACATCTTTAGCCCAGGCCCTGGGGAGGAAGCAAGACTTCCCTAAGAAGTAGGTCCGGTCTGCCTATGGGGCCTTCCCCTACCTTCAGAAGGGAGTCTCCTGTGACAATGACCTATCTATTTTTCTTTATGGTTTTGACGCAGGGCATAGGCTGACTTAACCCCAGTGACACATCCAAGCTAGATGAACAAACCATCATCCTCCTCGTTGTTCGGTTCCACTTGCAGAGCCTTGTCCCTGTTACACAAAAGCACCTGGGAAGGTGGGGTGGTCATGGAGGAAACGTGCCTGCTGTGCCAGGCAGGAGCTTGTCGCCATTGTCCCCTATCCCTTGAGTCACCGTGTTCAGCCAGGCGGAGAGAGGACAGAGAATCCCCCGTGTCTGCCTGACAGGCCTGTCCCGGTTAAGGCAGGGTGTGATTCCAGCAGTCCATCTCTCCCTCGCACTCCCTGATGCTCCTCAACCCATCCTCCTCCTGCCCGACCCCCGACACTAAGCAGAGGAGCTCCTCTCCCTGGGCACACCTCCCATGTTGTGCTCACTGCTGCCATCCCGTCCTGGGGTAAGAGCAGGGCATGGTCCCCAGCCCCACGCTGGGGTGACAGCCTATTTCCACCAGAGCTCTGTCTGGGAAGCTGCATCAGTCACGGTGGGTGCAGAGCTTGGAGAGGCCGTGGCTTTCTGCTAGGTGGATACCCTTGCTCCCTGGTGGAGCTGGCAGAGCTACAGCACCCCTCCTGCACCAACTGCTGCCCCATGGTCTGGTCTCTCATGCTCCCCAGGGGCTTCTTTTATAGGTGGGGGGGGTGGGGTGAGGAGGTTGGCCACCCTTGCTCCTGCCCTGCCCAGGACTCATCAGCTGCTGTCACACAAGCTGCCGGCTCCCAGTGGGTCTTCCCACTCTCCTGAGGTTCCCCTGGTTCAGGACCCCCCCACGCACCACATGCGAGCACTCCACTGAGGATTGTGCCGGCACCAGACCTGCTTGCCTTGGTGTCTGACCTACAGCGCGCCAAGCAAAAAAAAAAACCAAGGTGGCCTCACCATTGTTGGGAGGGTCCCCAAAAGGGGTCCTCATTCTCTGGCTGGAAGTCCATGCTGGTTGCTTCCAAATTAAGTTCCTTCTTAAGTTGCATGTAGTGTTTCCAACAATGTAAGAGACCACCAAGTCCTGGGCAGGGCATGTTACAACTTGGCGACACCATGGCAGTCTCCTGCATCCCATGGTCAGATGTACCCAGAAGCAGCCACCAGCCATGGACGTTATTAACAGGAACAGGCTTTTGCCACAAAAATTCAAGTCAGGCCTGGGTGCTGATAAAGCCTTGTCATCTGGAGACTCAATGCCACAATAACAGGACAGGAAGGTGACACCATCCTTCCTCATTAGCCCAAGGAAAGAACAGATAAGAGCCATGAAGTCCCCCACCCAAGGGACCACAAGCACTCTGGTTGTTCTACCAACTCCGGAGAGAGCAGGATGCCAAATCCTGATAAGGAAACCTCCTGCTGTGGTGGCTATCAGCTTCCTAGAGGGTTCAGCAAACTATCCGAAAGTGGGTTTGTCATCACCAGTCCAGCAGCAGCTCTGACATCTGGTGTCCCTTTGATCTGCACACAGAGAGTGCTCCTGGCCAGAGCTCTCAGATGTGTGTCCCTGCTGTGGTTGTGAGAGTGGGCGGATTTGGTTCTGTTTAATAAAAAAAAACAAAAAACTTTCCTCCTAGCCCCTGGTGGCCTTGTTCAGCAGGGGAGGAGAAAGAGTCAAAGCTGTGCCTCAGCCATGTGTTATTTGGCATGGGCACAGGGCTGTACCACTCCAATCAGGGCACCTTCACAAGCCCTCTGGCTCCAGCATGTGCTGGGGGAGAGCAGTCCCCAGCTCAGCTGCAACAGGAGGTGGGTTTTCACAGAATCACAGGATGGCCGAGGTTGGAAGGAACCTCTGGGGGTCATCTGGTCCATGCCCCTGCTCCAGCAGGGCCACCTAGACCAGGTTGCCCAGGACCATGCCTAGACAGTTTTTTAATATCTCCAAGGATGGAGATCACACAACCTCCCTGGACAACCTGTGCCAGTGCTCCATCACCAGTAAAAAAAGTGTTTCCTGAGGTTCACATGGAACCTCCTGTGTTTCATTTGGTGCCCATGGCCTCTGGTCCTGCCACTGGGCACTACTGAGAAGAGCCTGGCTCCATCCTCTGTGCCCCCTCCCTTCAGGTAAGTATAGATATTGATGAGATCCCCCCTGAGCCTTCTCTTCTGCAGGCTAAATAGTCTCAGCTCCCTCAGCCTTTCCTCATAGGTGAGGTGCTCCAGTCCCTTCATCATCCTCCATTGAACTCTCCCCAGCGTGTCCATGTCTCTCTTGTTCTGGGCACCCCAGAACACAGCACAGTCCTCCAGGGGTGGCCTCACCAGTGCTGAATAAAGGGAAGCATCACCTCCCTCCACCTGCTGGTATTGCCTTGTCTAATGCAGCCCAGGACACCGTTCACCTTCTTTGCAGCAAGGGCACAGTGCTGGTTCATGGTCCACCTGGTGTCCACCAGGACCCCCAGGCCAAGCTGCTTCACAGCTGGGTGGCCCCCCAGCACATACAGATGCCAGAGGTTGTTCTTCCCCAGAGGCAGGGCTGTGCCCTTCTTGAAGGAGAGGGGCTCCCAAACCCCAATTTCTGCCCAAGCTGCCTCCTTAGAAGGAGGTGGGAGGTCACACATCAGTTTCTGGGCTCCTTCCATCCCTGCTGGTACCAGAGCTGGCCCAGAAATGGAGAGACCAGAGTCCCCAGGACTCATCCTAGCTCCTCCTATCCATGGGCTCCGGACACAATGCCAACCTCCCTTGATGATGAGGGAAGACTCTTCCAAACAAGGGACACCAAGGGCTGCTGCTAGAGCTGCCCCCACTCAGGGCCTATCCCCAGGGCCAGCATCTCTCCTGGAGAAGACAAGGGTGGTGGCCCAGATCGAGGGAGAGCCTAGTGCCAGCTCCTAAAGGGTGGGCAGAGCTTGGGCAGCTCTTTCCCATCCCTCTCAGTGATTTTGGGGGAAAAAAGCGGCAGCACAGGGAGTGCAGAGATCCTCAGTGCTTTATTGGTGACAGCTCAAGCCTGGGCAGCCATGCAGACAGAAGCACTGTTTCCTTGCTAGGGACAGCAGGCGTGGCTGACCCCACACCAGTACAGGGACACCACGGGACCCCAGAGGTCACCCATGGGAGAGGAGCCCTGTGATCTGGGTCTACCCAAGGCTGCCCAGGTCATCGTGTCAGCTGCTGGAGGAGGTTTCATCCCCATCACTCCCTGCTCCTCTCTCACCAGCTGCTCTAGGTGCTCCAGGGCTGGGATGGCACGGCCACGCTGAAGCTGCTCTCTGCCTCCCCTGTGATGCAGTGCTCCCACCTTCCTCCTCCTCTTGGTCTGTCAGCAGCTCCGAGAAGCTGGGACCTCGTTGGGGCAGAGACCTGGAGGCTTGGTCCTCCTCCGGGCTACAGCCCAGGTCTGCAGGCAGATGGACAGAGGGAATGGTTAGGAGCTGGCTGAGTTCAACCTCCCTCCTCTGCTGGAGGAACACGTGTGGCACCCATGGGACAGGTTCCACGGTGATCAACTCTAGATCACACACAGATCCCAGCCCTGCAGAGTGGGATGAGCTTGTTCTAAGGCTGCATCAGAGATTGCCCCTTGGGAATGAGGGTGGAGAGGACTTTGGGGCACTGAAGCCAGCCTGGAGCAGAAACGCCACAGTGAGGAGGTGCCCCAGTGTGTGGTGGCAGCAGGGCAGGGTGGAGCAAAGATGGGAGAAACTGCCCAGGAGCAGGAGTTGGGGGTGACAAAGCATAGAAGAGTGAGTTGGTAGGGAGCATTGGGGATGATGCTTCAGGGGTCATCACCTTCCTCATCCTGAGCCTCTGATGCTTTCCTCTCTGGGCCCTGGGACAGCAGGGTCAACCTGTTGAGGGCCAACAGAGCTTTGCCTGTTTTCTGGAGAGAGAAGGAGCGCTGAACCCCACACCAGAGCCATCCCCATCCCCACATCCTCATCATCCCCCCAAGTACCTGCCACTTCCGACGCGTCAGGAACTGCTTGATCCTCTCTTTTGACAGCGCCTTGGTGCTGCTGGGCTGGGGCTCCTGCAGCCAGGGGTGCAGCAGAGCCCCTGCACTGGAGAGCCGGTGGCTGGGGGCAGATGGAATGGTCATGGCGGGAGCTTCTCCACCATCAGACCCTCGGCTGCTGGCACAGCCCCATGGAGCATCCCCTCCACCAACCGCAGCCAGGGCTTTCCCCTGCCCATCCCCTGGGCACCCCAAAACCCAGCCCAGATCCAGTTCAGCATCCCACAGCCACCCCCAGGTCCTACCGGGGATCCTTCTGTAGCAGTTGGCTGATGAAGTCCTTGGCTTGCTGGGAGATCTCAGAGAAGATCTCCTCCTCAAAGTCCCACTGGGCAGCTGTGATGTTGCTCAGTGTCTCCATGTCATTGTCCCCCTGGAAGGGGGACTCCCCGCTCAGCCTGGAGAGGTGATGCAAGGACATTAGTGACAGCTCAGCCCCCTCCAACCTGACCTGCTGTTCCCAGGAGGACACTCACAGGATGTAGCAGATGACACCAACACTCCACATGTCTGTGGAGAAGCCCACAGGCTCAAAGGCGACCACTTCTGGAGCCATGAACTCAGGGGTGCCATGTAACACCTTCACAGGGGTGTCTGGAGCTGCAGAGAAGATGTGTGGGGTAGGTGTCCAGCTGGGATGCCCCTGGGGCAGCCTGGCTGCACACTAACATGTGCCGGGTGGATGAGCCCCTGTGTCCAGGTGGAGCTGCTGCCCTCTAGAACCCATCACAGGTCTTGGTGCTCTCCTAGAGCATCTCTGGGTGCTGGGTACCCACAGGCACAGCAGTCTTGGGGGTCTCCACTTCAGAGGCAGAGCTGAGGACATGCAGATTTCCCCAGAGCATCTTATGGTCACCAGGAAGGGCCCTGATCTGGTGCCACAGAGCTGTCTGTCCTGGAGGCGCAGGCAGGAGGATGCTAAGCTCCTTGCTGTCATGCCTGGCCAGATCAGGTCCCTGTGATAGTGACAGCCCCTGCTCCGGTCCCCCAGGACCCCTATTCTTGCTCACCCAGCTTCCGTGCCAAGCCGAAGTCGATGATCTTGAGCCAGTGGCTATTGGTGCTGACACAGACAATGTTCTCGGGTTTGAGGTCGAGGTGGACAACAGCCTGGCTGTGCATGAACTGGAGCCCCTCCAGGATCTGCTGTACATACTGAGCACTGCTGGGCTCTGTGTGCTCAAAGTCATCATCCACAATGCGCTCAAAGAGTTCCCCACCTGCCACACTGGGGGAGGACAAAGTGCTGGGGACCCTGCTGGGGTCTACCAGCCCCAAGGAGGAGAAGACCCACTGGGGAAGCCAGACTTAGCACTCTGGGAGCATCCCACCACCCATATCTCTAGGGTCTGCAGGTTCTCCATCCATCCTATGCCCCATGCCAGCACCTCACCGTGCAGGGACCCCTCCCTACCTTCAGTGGTCTCCCTGGCAGAACCCAGCACTGTCCTCACCACCCCCAAACTTGACTCTGTCTCCCCCCACTCACTACTCCATCACCATCACCAGCTCCGCAGGGCCCTGGAAGGCAGCAAGGCACTGTACGAGGCGCGGGTGATGCAGCAGGTTCATGAGCTCCACCTCGTCCCGAGCCACCTGCTTCTCTTTAGCAGTCCGTGTCCGGAAATATTTCCCAGCCCGGATTTTGCCAGTGGCTTTTTCCTGCAGCCGGTACACTGTCCCAAATTTTCCCCTGGAACAGAGCGAGGATGAGGGATGGAGGAGCCATGACCACCACCCTGCATCCCACCCAGGGCTGCGCATGGACAGCCATGGACTATCCCCATGCAGTGGGGACACGGGACCCCCACTTACTCTCCCAGCTTCTCCAGCTGTGTGTACATATCTGAAAAGTTTTCCTGGCTGCTGATGACCACATCGCAGTATTCAAAGGCCTCCTCGCCTCCTGGGAGGGATGGAACAGGGTGGTCCATGCATAGATCTCTCATGCTTTGGGGACCAGCTGCCTGCACTTCCCCTCCAGTCCTTATTTCTGTGTCCCCTCTGCTTCATCCAGGTCCAACCGCCCCCCCC
>JANZLQ010000086.1:40003091-40034572 GCA_026212715.1 Elanus axillaris | reverse complement strand
CTTCAACCCACGCTGGGAGGAGACGCTGAGCTTCCAGCTGCGGGTGCCCGAGCTGGCCCTGGTGCGCTTTGTGGTGGAGGACTACGACAGCACCTCCTGCAATGACTTCGTGGGGCAGTTCACCCTGCCCTTGGCCAGCATGCGGGAAGGTGGGTGGGTGCCCACCCTGCTGCCTCCCCCCGGGGATAGGGGTGGTCCCCCACCACCCACTCAGCCCCCGTCTCTGTCCCCAGGGTATCGTCACATCCATCTGCTCTCCAAGGACGGGGCGTCCCTGTCCCCCGCCACGCTCTTTGTGCACATTCGATACAAGAGCCTGTGAGGTCCCTGTGGTCCCAGTGGAAGGGACGTCGTGTCCCCATGCAGGGGACAATATGTTCTTCCATGGGGTGGGCACCCTCCTGTGCCAGAGACAGCCCGCTTCCTGTGCAGGGACAGCCTGGGGACACCACTCACCCAGCTGTGGTGACAGCAGGGCTGATTGGGGTAGCCAAGGGGGTAGGGGACCCCCTCCATGTCCCATAGTGCCCCCTCATCTGCTGGCCTGCACACCCCACTCCTCCCCTCCCTGGCTGTGACCCTGAGGGGACAGAGATGCTGTGAGAACCAGGACAGGGTGGCTGGGCCATCAAAAGCCCAGCACAGCTCCAGGGAGGGGGAGATGGGTGACAGTAACCCCCAAATGTCACCACCTCCAGCCACACTCGATCCCAGCCCCCACTCTGGGCTGCAAGTACAGTGCCATTACCATGAGGTCCCCAAGGAGACCCTGCCACCATGTGCCCCATCATGCCCATGGTGTCGAGCCTCTGCTTGGCTGGGGGCCATGTTCCCAACCCCTGCTCCAGCACCAGTGACAGTCACAGATTTATACCCCAATGTCTAGCCAGTCAAATAAAGGTTTTATTTTAACAGAGCCTGTCCTGGTGTCCCTGTCACCTCCTGGGGCCCCTTGCGGGGGTGTGGAAAGGAAAGGCTGGGGGGATAAGGGCTGAGCCCACCCCCAAACACAGCACTGCCCTGGGAAGGTGCCAAGCACCCATGGGGGCTGGCATGGGGCTTGTTGGAGCAGCCCACAAAACTGCTGCAGGGACAGGGGGAGGGTCCCCCCAAACAGCCCCCCACCCACACTCAGCTTGCCCCAGCCCAGGACACTGGGGACACAGGAGGGGAGGCAGAGGTACTTGCATAGGTGACAGGACCCTGAGCAGGGGGGATGCAATGGTGCTGCCGAAGGGGGACATGACTGTGCTCCTGGTCCCCCACTGAGGCCCCATAGGTCCAGACCAGAGTGAGCAAAGGCTCTCGGGGTCCATGGTGTACCACAGGACACAGCAGGGGCACAGAGGGACAGGGAGGCTTGGGAGTGCATAGATGGGGTCTTGGCCTTGGTGTGCAGCTTTGGAAACCTTTGGCTGGGAGGGCAGCATCTCAGAGCTCTTCATGGACATGGTTCACATCACAGCAGGAGGCAGCAGGCTGCCCAGGTGCTTGTTTGCCAAGATACCTTGATGCAATAAAGGTTTTCCATGAAAGAAAACATTTCCGTTACCTCAGAGGTTCCCATAGCACAAGATGATGAGCCTGGTGGAAGAGGCACTGGGCTGGCTGGAAAAGCTGAAGCCCTGGGACGATGCCAATGGCATGTTGCAGGGCAGTTGCTTGCATGTGTATCCATATTTTCACACTTCCAGAGAAAAGCAGCTGAGCAAAGAGCCCTGAAGTACAGCAGCACCAATGGATCATCCCCCCAATGCCCACAGCCCCAGTGTCACGAGGAGTGGCAGAGATGAATGACCCTGAGGAGTCCAAGCAGAGCAGGGTACGCCGGACAAGCTCCGGAGGCAGCAAGGAGCCGAGTCCCCCCTGTGTCTTCAGGCGTTGCTGTTCCTCAGTTCAGCACTTGCCCCATTAAGCAGAGAGGGTTCAAGTCTCCAAGGCTGGGGAGAAGGGACAAGGCATTGCTTGCACAAATAGCCCTTAGAAAGAAATTTCGACGTGCTCCTGAGCCTGCGGGGAGGGAGGTGCCATCCTCCCTCTCCAGGCACCCACGGGAAGGACCAAGTTTAACGGAGGTGGGAGCAAACTGGGGGAAAACAGCCAAGCAGGGGACAGAGCCCAAAATACCCTCCAGGCAGGCAGGAGGGCTTGGCAGCCAGGCCACTGCATCCCGGTGCTCCACCACGCCGGTGCCGAGCCATTTGGCGCAGCAAGCATCTACCTTGGTTGGCCCCGTTGAGAAAAGTCACGGTCCAGCGACCTGGAGGTGGCCTTCAGCAGACGAATGCAACTCATGTCAGTTTGGAACAGGAAAGATTTAAAATATATATAATATATACTTTTATTATTCACCCGTTAACTCCATTATATGCCAATCATGAGCTAGTTTCAGCAGTTACATTCCCTTGATCACGTCTTTACGAGGATGCAATTAAATCAAAACAAAGGAGACCGCTGATGCCAGCAGGGGAGCGGCGGCCGGCGCTGCGGGACGCAGTCATTGAATCCAGGTGGTGGATGGCTGTGCAGCTGGTTCGGTTCCACCCCTCCCGGCGTGGGTCTGGCTTCGGCAGAAAGGACGAGGGCAGCACCTTCTCTGGGCCTGGCTCCTCGGCGGCGGCGCGCTCTCCTGGCAAGGTCTCGCTTACTGCAACACCAGTCCAACCTGGGGGAGCCAACAGAGACAGCAGGTCAAGATGTGCCAAGCACAAGTGTCCTCTGCCCCAGAGTCAGCTCCAGGCAGATGCAGCTCACAAGACCTCGCTGTGCCAGCTGGGAGGGCTCAGCACCACCTGCATGGGTTTTCCCACCAGCTTTGGGATATTTGGGAACAGGGAGAACCCTGGGCATGTGGCCAAATGGGTGCACAGACCCTGCCCAACTCCAGTCTGGGGATATGATTGATGTTTGGGGTGTGACAAGCCTGGGCAGTCTGCAAGACAGCCTTGATTTACAACCCAAGGTTCTTTCTAAGCTATTAACAGATCTGGGAGAAGCTGCTTCCTGAGAGCCTTTTACCAGGACAGGCCCCTCTGCAGGCAGCTGGCACTGCTGGGTGCCCTCTGGCTGTTGCATGACAGGATGCGCTGGTGGCCGGTCCTGGACTCTGACCCGCTGGAGCCATGGGCAGCCCCACCACAGGGTATGGCTAGAAAGCAGCTCCCAGCACCAGGCTCTCCAATCCACCAGCTCTCCCAGTGAGAAAAGGGACTGCTGAAACCTCCTGGAGCTTTCTGAAAGGTTCAGAGGCAGGGCAAGGCTAGTTTAAGGCACAGAGGCTCGTACCCACAGAGGCAGACCTGGCTTCACACACTCTGCAAAGGGAACCAAAGCCCCGTTACTGCCGTTAAGGCATTAATTAGCTGTTGTGATGTAGCGCGGGCAGGCTGCAGTGTTGATGCAGCTGGCCAGCTTCTGGCTCTCAAGCACTGTCCACTCCAAGATAGCTGTGGACCAGACAGATGCTGAACCACATCTTCAGGGTGGAGATACAGTAGCAACTGGGTGCTGCCTGAAAATGGCCCGGAGTGGGCAGATGGGGTGTCTACAGCTGCAGCACTTGGAGCAGCTGGGTGGGGAGCGAGCTGCTGGCTGTAGGGACAAGGTGACACCCCTGCAATCCCGTGGCTCAGCCCCTCTGCACATGCTACAGGTGCCCATGTTGGCAGAGCTCCCCATTGTCATGGGGTCCTGCTCAACAGCAACCCAATGGCTCTCAAGTGCATCTGTTCTCTCTAGAGGGGTTGTTGTTCATCTCGCCCCACCACAACAGACCAACATGCAGGCTGCAGGGCTGTGCAGTGACACCCAGGTCCTGCACGGGCTCACAGGGCACAGTAACCATCTCACAGGTGACTGTCAGAACCACTAGTGCAACATCTGTCACCCTGCAGGCCTCTGCCTGTCTCCTCTTTGTACCTGGTCTCCTTCAACAGAGGAAAGAGGTCATCCGTGAGGATGTGCCTGAGATAAAGGACTCTGAACCTGCACCAGTCCAAGAGTAAAATGAGCCTGGGGAGACAAGTGGCGAGTGCTCTTCCCCAGGGACACCCTCTGTACAGGCACAGTGAGGAGAGCACAGAGGAGCCATCTCTGAATTCACCCATTACTGTGTGTAACACTGCACCAGACAGGGGCTGGCCTGGGAATGCCAAGGTGTGTGTGACAGCAAACTTATCTCCTTGGGGTTATGGCGACAAGACCCATTCCCATGCACTGGACGGGCTGGAGGACCCCACTACCCCAAGGCACTGACCTTCTCTGGTGCCATGCTGGGACACTTCCAATTGTACAGGTAATACTGCAGGTTCCCGTCCCCAATCCCAAACTTCAGCTTCTCCAGGAAGGTTTTGTTTTCCATGAGATCCAGTGCATTGAAGACGTCGAATCCTTTCTGCATGGGCAAGATACAAAGCCATCAGCTCCTCCTGCTTACATGCTAGGGAGTTCCTCCCATCCATGAGCTGCTTGCCTCCTCTCCTGCCCAGCCTTGCATCCCAAGAAGAAGGGACTGAGACCTCCAGAGAAGAACTCAGCATCAGTGTACCCACCCTCAACTCAAGTGCTATGGACATATGGCAGTATTGTTTGCTGTAAGAAATGAGTAGACACCCTGAGCTCAGCTCAGTGCTAGCTGGAAGGTTCAGGCTACCCCTGCGTCCCTCTCCTGGGCAGCAGATCTTTTGGGATTTGGGTTTGTACATCCTTGGGTACAAGCCCTCCTCCGTGGCTGGCCCTCCCCACAAACCCAAGGGTGGCCAGGTGAGCAGTGAGCTGCCCAGTGGTGCTGCCCCAGCCCCGCCATCACTCACCGACTTGGCGAGTATAAGAGCATCACTCATGAGGTCGATGAGAGGCGTCTTGGTGTGAACATTGTAGAAGGAGTAAGCAGCTTTCAGGCTCTTGTGAGTTGGGTGGTTCATGATGGTGGAGGGCAGAGTGTAGAAGCTCAGGAAGTCTGTCACTTCCCCTGGGGCACTCTGGAAGCCAGAAGTGACAGCACAACATGTCAGAGCCAGGATAAAGCCCAGCCAGAGCCTTAGAGGGGCTCTGCCAGTCTGAGTGATGTGTGGGCTCCCTGCAAGGAGACTCAGGGCAGCCCAGAATGGAGAGGCACCATCCTCCAGCAGCTCAAACCTCCCACCCTGGGAGAGCATCTCACTGTCCAGGGCAGCAACCTCCCCAGTCATTCCCACAGCTCACTGCACACTCTTCCAGTGGAGGCTGAAGCCCAGGAAAACACCCCACTGTCTTGCTCCTGCTCCCTCACCTCTACCACAAAGGTGTCAATGATGTTCTCCTGAGGTAAGAACCAGTGCTCCACCTCCTCTCGGCTCATGACGGGCGTCAGGTGGAACTGCTTCAGGTACTCGGTCAAGAGCTTGTGAACTGCGGAGATATCTCTGTTCTCCATTGGCCGCAAGCCGGGAGTCTTGGGAGTCTACAGAAAGCAGGACAAATCATTTTTGTTGGTTGCAAGGTGGCTTTTATCACCCAAGGGCTCTCCAACAAGTGGCACAGAGACACTCTCTGCTTAGATCAGCCCATTTTCAGTCTCACTTCCCCCCAGCCCTGCCTGCCTGGCAGAAGGGATGCGATTGGCCATGACATTGATAGCAAAGACCACAGAGAAGCACAGTGGGTCCCAAAGACCCACGTGTCAGGTCAAGTCCCGCTGGAAGTGTCCTCCTACCCACTAACGACACAAGATCTCTGCCTCCCTCCAGGTCTCTGCTCCCACTCGCAGCAGGGAGAGGCTGATGGACGTGCCCTAGGCATCACAAGGAAGCACCTGATGTTATTTCCAGTTGGACTTGATTTCTAATCTAGGGTTGGGATCGCTCAGCAAAGCCCAGATCAAGCAGCATGCACTGCTTCTGGGTCTGGGCTTCTGCGCAGAAATCAGTAGCTACAAAACAGCATCTGGTGCCTTTGCTAAGGCGGGAGGCAGGAGACAGGAGCCATGTGCTGCCCAGCACTAAAGCAGCGCTCTCCAACTGAAACAAGCAGCTCTGACCAACAGAAGGAAGCCAACAAGGTCGGGGAAGGTGGTGACAATTTTAATGCTTTGTTTGTTTTTTTCTCCCATATCCAGCTGGGGAACTTCCCCAGCAGGACAACTGCAGTGACAGAACCGATCAGTTTGACTGAAGAATGAGGGACTAACCAAATTCAAGGTCACTCCGAGGCTGTGTCTGGACAGATGAAGGCTGTCATATCTGCGTTCTCATTTTACCAGGAGGACGGGATATGACTCACCATGAAACAAAAGCTCACAGGGTCCTCTAGCTGCAAGAATTTGCCCTTAAAATGCAGGTACCCAGGCAAAAATAAATAAAGATTAAATAAAGTGCAATGGCTTGACAGAATCATTTACTACATGAAACAAACCCCAGTCTTCCAGGCAGAGGACTTGACCTCGGCCAAGATGTTTGTGTCTCCAGTTCCCAGCCTCACCCCTTGCTCAGCAAGGAGCAATTCATGAGCTCTGCCTTCATGGTTCACAACCCCGGCTGGCACCCACCTCGGGCAACCGGTAAAGCTTCATGGTACGTTGCATAGTCATGTTCCTGCTCAGGTGGGAAAATTTGACCTCGATGAGTTTCCGAGGATTCAGGGACCGGTGCCAGTACCTGCAGAAACACACTCATTGTGGGAGAATTGTTCTTGGACAGCAGGACAGTTGCATGGGCACGAGGTTCTCATAGCTGCCATGAGAGGGCAAGCGAGAACATCACACCAGCTCGTGAAGAGGCTCACACCGGCTCGTGAAGAGGCCAGCAGCTCCCGCAGCAAAAAACAAGGGCAGCCTGAAGCGCTTGTTCTGCAGAAAGTCTCCTGTCTTGTGATATATGAGTAGCTTAAGCACAGCTACTGACTTAATCCTGGAAGGACAGTGTGGGGAGGAGAAACCTGGGCTGGAATTGATCTCTCCTGTCCTGGGGAATCCCACACATGCTAAATGCAACAGAAGGGATCTCAGCAAGGGAAGGTCTGCAGACAGAAATATCTTTGGAGAACCACAGACACTCACCTGCAAGTACCCACAGGCTTTGGCAGCACCACTCCCGCAGTGTAAACAGCCTGAAAGATCCCCTCCAGATGAACCCGCCGCGTGATCTCGCGGATCAAAACTGGAGCCACCCGTTTTGAGCGCAACTTTTTGTGGACGCACAGGAAGTTTATCTCTACCATCTTCTTCTCTCTTGGGAAAGAAACAATGCAGAGCATGAGACCCAACTGTCCTGACCTGGGATGATCAGTCCAACGCCCTGGGCAATTTACCTCCAGCCCCTTCAACAGAAAGAGGAGTCAAAGCCTCAGGGAAGGCTAAAGGGGCAAGGGCTGGGTTTGGAGAATCCTCCCTTAAGCTGTTATCCAAGGTTTTCCCAGGGAAATGGTCTCCATCCAGCCCTGGAGGATTTATGTAAGCCACAGCTCTAAGCTGACCTCATTTGTTGAGGAAAACAGCCTTCACAGCTGCTAACTACAAGATGTCTTTGAACAGAACTTCACTGCCCACCTTAAATATCCCCCACCTTCTCCTCCAAGCAGCAAAGCATCTCCATGGCTGAACACTGTAGTTCTGGCTTGGCTGTTGCTGATTGGGGAGGACAACAGAGCCAGACCTCCTCAGTGCTCCCAGGAAGCCCCACATGCCAACAAGTAGCAGAATGAGAAATGCAGCCAAGCAGCACTCACGTGTCATAGATGTGGATAGTGGCTGGAATCGCACTGATAAATCCAACCAGCTTCTTGCTGGAGACAACTCTGACCCCACAGTGCCACTGGGGCAACCAGCCTGGAGGACGCAGTGCCCTGGAGAGAGACACACTTCAGAAGTCACGTCCCATCAAAGCTCCCCAGTATACCTGCTCCTGCCTCCCCACCCTGTCCTGAGATGCCCTGTATCCTGCTGCAGGCTGCTCAACACAGCTGTAGGTTTGCAGGCAGGAGGATGACAGGGTGACAGTGATGTGACAAGGCAGGACTGCTGGGATCCAGGGCAATTCCTGCACTCTGTGGCCAAGGCCAGTTTTCACTAGTGACACAGGAGGAAATAAATCCATGCTCTTGACTCACGAACACCCTGAGGAAACAGCAGCTCCACTGCAACAGGTCTCCAGGTATTATTACTAGCAACATTACTTGGCAGCTGCCTTCATCCTACAGCTCCAGGGCACTGACAAGTTCCTCAGCTACCGGGATTTTTACAAACTCTCAAGGGATCAAACCAGAAAGGAAAAAAATCCTAGTTTAGGCTCCCATATCTCAAAGAAGCCAGAGGCAGGCAGGGCTGAGCAAGAGACCCCTCTTGCAGTGTACCTGGGACACTGCACACAGGCATGGTGACTGATGGGGAAGGGAGATTTCAGAAAAAAGTGAGATGGGATAAGCAAAGGCAGCTGCAGCACTGTCACCAGGATTAGGCTTGCCAGCATTCAACACCCTCTGCTCCGTGGTTGTGGTGCCACTCACCACAGCAGGAACTCAGGAGAGTAATCGAACCGGAACATGTTGTCATCGTCCTCCACGTAGTTCTCATTCAGAAGTGTGTACAGCTCTTTCAGCTAGAGCAGGAGGGACCAAGCAGATTAAGAAAGTTATTCAGCCATCACACACCCCAGCTGCCCTAAGACAGGACCCTGAACACTTTTTGTGTGGCCACAGCAATGGGCACCACATGCAGCCATGTCCCTGCTACTGGCATGTTCCCCTGCTCCAGGCTCCTGAACCCGTGCCATTGCAGACTGGGGTAAGCAGCAGAACATACAGATTAAGTTCTGTTGCCCTCAGGTTATGTCCCAGGGAGGTGGGTCACTGTCTGGAGGGTCTTCCAAAGTGAAAACTCCTGGCTTCAGGCATCCTTACACTTACAGAGCATGTGGAGAAGTACCTGCTCATCCCCGTGAAGAAACCAAGCCAACCTGGGATGGGCAAGAGGTAACTGCATGGTGGGGGAAGTCAGACCTACCTAAGTCCAAGGAGATGATGTGACCACTGAACTGGAGAGTTGCCTGGTGTGGTAAGGGACACCTTCCCACTCCCAGAAGCATCTTTAGCAGTCCAAGCATGGAACTGTCAACATGCAATGGAGATGCCAACCTAACATATGTGCTGAGCTGCTGGTACTCACCACGCCTCTATCCCCAAGGTCCAGGGCATCCCAGGTGAAGCCCTGGGGCAAGGTGTATGGCTCCTGACGGATATTGTCTTTGTCTGGCTCAACGGGACCGTGGGTGTTCACCACTTCTCCTGTAAGAGAGAGCAGGGAGACATGAAGATGCACTCTACCGTTTGAGGCCAAGTCCCAAACACCTCAATCTGGCAACCAACATGCCTCATGTCACCCCCCCAGGTCCCTGGTGCAGGCAGCCAGTGATCACCACTGCACCCACCCACCTTGGGATGTGCCACACGTTTGTCGTGACACAGGGGCAGAGAATTAAAACCCCTTCCATAGCAATGGTGGAGCTTATTGGGCAGAAGAGATGAGGTGACCAAACTGATCAGAGCTTCAGGGCCACAGCTATGTCCTCCAGGTCCACATGTGATGCCTTATCCTTCCTCACTCCCACAGTCCCAGCTTCAGCCAGCACTTTCCCATGAGCCACACCATCAAATGGTGGCTCTCTCCCTGCCAGCTCTGGCCTCTGCTGTTTGGCAAGGTTTCCTTCCCACTGTGCTTAAAGAGCTGCAGTGAACAAGACAACTTTTGTTGAAAAAACACTGACTCCTAAAGCCCCCAATTCAGCCAAGAGATGTCGGCTCAAGCACCAGCTTTCTTGGGGATGTCAATGCAGCAGCATCACTTGAGTGCTGCCAAGAGAAGCAAGCCGTGCTAATTAGGAATTCCCTTAAAAAGGGATTGAAAACATTTCCAGGCAATGGGGAGGGGAAGAAAGCCCATCACACCCACCCAGGGCAGCTTCCAGAAATGCTCACCCCTGGCTGTCCTCTCTGTTCTGAGCAGGTGCTGAACTGCTCAGAAATCCGGCCCTAAAAATCCCACAGCACTTTCGTTACCTGACCCTAAATAGCCTCGTGTACGTAACACTGTGCCAGATCACGCTCCTGAGCAAGGACCATGAGAGACGCTGGGACCCAGCAAGTGGCGGGCAGCCAGAGCACAGGCAGCAATTTGGTGTATGGAGGAGCGGGCTGGTTTGTGCCTCTCCTTTATGAGAAGAAGCAAAAATGATGTTTGCCATGTCCAGGATCCTCTGAGAAAAAGGGCAAATGCAAGATCAGGCTTTGCTGTCTCACATAACCCCGTGCCATCTCACTATGACTTTCCCAGCACAGAGCTGAGACCATCTCTTCCAGCAAACAGTCTCTGAGACCAAAGAAAGCCTCAGACTGGTGCTGACAACATGAAAACAGAATCAAACGGTGTTTGCAGCAAGTTTTCTTCCATGAAGAAAATTACTGAAAAGCAGCTAATCTGAAGCCATGACAAGCTTTGGGTGAATCTAGAAACTATGGGCTTGGACTCATTCTCTAGTTCTCCTGAGCTCTGCATGGATTTTGCTGGGGGATGCAGGGGCGGAGAGGCTAAGCAAAGCAATCCCAGGCACTTCAGGAGTGCTGCAGGTTTGTTCCAACTAGCTCGGGAATGACTGCTTTCCAGCCACACAGCTTTACAGCAGTGCACCCCTCTTCCTTTCAGATCTGCTCAGCTGCCAAGTGCTGCTGCCATGCTGAGAAATGCCTCGTTACTGACAGCAGATCACTTTTGATGCAGGCTGAGAGCATCAAGAGCAAACTGGAGAAAGGGCTGGAGGAAGGCCTAGAGCTGGGAAGCACAGCCAGGCTGTTTGCAGGGAAAAGAGGGGACAAAGAGATATTTTTCCCCATCTTTAGATGGTCATGGCAGCTTGGGGGTGCAGACGCTTGCAAGGTTTGTGCCTCCCCTCTCCTGGCTCAGCCCCAGTGCCTGCCCATGCCAGAGGCTGGTGTGACCCAGCAAACCAACAATGTGGCAGCTCAGCACATGGACCTGCTTCCCTCAGTGGCTCCTATCACTGGCTGGCCCCATCTCGCCCTGAGTTACCTTGCCCACCAAGGACCCCTTGCTGGGAAGCTTCAACCCCCAGGAAGGGGAGAGCTGGTTAGCTCCAAGTCCCCTAGAACTTGGCAAGAGGAAGGCTGGCAACACCCCGCATGAAACTTGGGCACAGAGGGCTGGGGAGACTCAATTCAAGGGGTAAAGACTGAGATTAAGGGATGCCCAAATGCAGGTGGCATCAGATCTGATGTCTGAAATGGCTCCTCATCCCTCCTTACCCCCGCAGCCGCCTGTACAGCTCTCCAGCGGCAGGGCTGGCCGCTCAGTCCATGATGCTGAATGGGGGAGAAGTGTCACTGATGCCTTGGAAGCCTAGATTAGGACATCAGTGAGGGGCTGTCCAGGGACTTGCTTACTGGCCAGAGACCAGCTTCTTTGAGCAGCGTGGGGACCACAAGGCTTCTCCTAGTGAGCACAAAATGGCGAGGGGCTATACGTACCTAGCTTGGGCACCGGCTGCGTGTCCCAGAACTGGTAGCTCCTCTTGCTGGCTTCCTCCATGGTTTTGGCAGGGCCTTGACCTACAGAGAAGAGCTCAATGGCTTTTTGAATCTCCTGGATCCTCTCAGCGGGTAAAGAGTTCACCTGAGGGCAGAAAAGGAGGGCGGAAAGACAAAATGAGTAAGCTGAGCCACCAGGTCTGTATTTCAGCTTCTCATTAGGGGAACCTGGAGCTAACCCTGCCTCAGGGCGCTTCCAGGAAGGGGACAGTGGGCAGAAGGGACAGTGGGCAGAAGACTCCCTTCCCAGCCTAGGTCCTCTTGTAACCCTCCACAAGATGGATGAACCCTTTTACCAGCCACCTGCCACAGACCTAGACCTGGTTTCTAGGTACTCGTGGGTCAAAGGAGATGGATGAACTGCCTTAAAATGCTTTAAGCTTCAGTTAAGAGGGTGCTGCGAGCCCCAGGAGCAAACCTCCCTGCCTCACCTTGGCTAACACCCATGCAGAGACATCCTGGGTCAACCCACACCCAGCGTTTGGGCTTTCTGTGGTGGCTTTTCTCTCACTGCTTCAGCCTCCTCCATCTAAGCTGGATCCGTATCTGCAACTTTCAGAGGAGTCCCTGAGCATCGCAGACAAGGACAAGGCAGAGAGGCTGAGTCAAGATGAAGGACACTTTCCTCCTCCTCCCCAGGTAGACCTTGGCAGAGCGGGCAGCTCTGCACTGAGTTCACAACACCACCTCCTCCCCCAATTCCCAATGAAGTTGGTTTGAAACACTCAAAGCCCCAATTTAATGCTCTGCACAGTCAGAAGGACAAAATATTAGAAATATTTGGATGGAAACTGGTCATCAGACAGAAAACAGCCTCTGTTGATGTGCAGATCTGTGTGTGTGTCCCCTGCCACAGGACCAGAGGGGACCAGAGGGGTGACTGCCAGCGTTGGGAGGGACAAGCTTTGCATGTCCCATGGTCCTTCATGAAGCACCAGCTGCTAGTCAGGATCAGGCAAAGCCAAGAGGGGTAAGACAGACCCTACTCTGACCCAGCTGCTCTTCTTATGTTAATCAAGCAAAAATCAACAACATCAGATGTCGCCCAAGAACAGCAAAATGCTTTCGTTGTGCTGGCTGTGGGCAGGAGAGGAAGCTGGCAGGTGGCAGCGTAGCGGTTCCCTGCCTGTGAGGAGGCAGCTGGTGTCTGGAAAGAATAACTCGGAGGCGCCAGTCTGACCCTTTCACCGCAATGCAGGAACTGGCTGGGATATCCAGCCAAGGACCGCATTTACCCTGGAGCGCATCGCAAACATCTTCCACAGCAATGGGAATTCCCACACACAGAGCCAGGCTGGGAAATTACTCTAAATCTTAAGTTTTTTGAGCAGCCAAGTGCCTAAAACCAGGAGCGGGAGACTCTTTCCTTGCCCTAAGCTACATTGGAGCCGTTCAGGATGGGGCTGACTGTTGTGCAGGGCTGCGACTCCAGGAAAGGGTCAATCACCTTCACTGGCTGATCCTGAGTCTGGTCAGGCTGATCTCCTCCTTTCTCTTTCTTCCGTTTGGGTTTCTTTTTCTTCTTTTTGGCTCCACTGTCATTTGCTGGACTCAAGCCACTAGGGAACAAAAAAAACATCATTGGAGCCTTGGTGTTTTCTTTTGGAGAACACTTAGAGGGTTTCTGAAGCTCTCTAAAGAAAACACAAGCTCCCTGCTCTGAGACCAAGGGTCCAGGAGGGGGAATACAAGGTGCATGAGGGGTGCAGCGATGTGTTCACTCCCTGGCATCCCTCTCAGCAGTGAGCTCCCAAAAGCAGACCAGCACCAACATCTCCCACCCTGCATGCTTGCTCAGTGGTGGGAAGTGAGCCTCACACTGCAGGTGACTGCATCTTTGCTGTCACATTACCCTGCTCAGCCCCACATGCCCAAATCCACCCCATGGAGTGGCAGCAATGCCCAGCATAGGGTTTTTCCTCTCCTCTGAGCCCAAGGATGGACGTGGGAGCAGTAAATGCTGGTCCAGCCCTGGGGATAAGGCACCACAGCAGGTCCAGGTGCCATGAATGGGCCAGTGGCCAAGGACACTGTACCAACTGTCACCCAACCTGCAGAGGTGATGATCTAGGGAAACAGGTGGCTGTTATATTAGAAAATTATTATATTGTTATGCTGGAGCTGGAAAATTGAGATCGAGCAGCAAATCTCTTCGGGAGCGCAGGGTGGGAAATGCCTGTGCCAGGGCATTGCTCCTTCTTCCAGGGATGCAGGGCAGCCCCGGACATCCAGATGATCATCACCCCAAAGCAGCCACAACCACTTGAAACCCTCCAACAAGCCTGGCCTTGCTGATGGGCACGTCCAGGGCAGCGACCTGATGCCAAAACACAGGAGAGCTGCCTACTCCTGGCATGGTGTATGTGATCTCACCCCTGTGTGAGATACCCCGATGCAGGGCAGGCAATGCTACTGCTGCAGAGCTGGAGCACCCCAAGCCAGGACCTGCCAACAGTCCCCAAAAGAAGATTACAGTCTCCAAGTGGGTCATGGCTCAGGTGGAAATTCAACCCCAGAGATGCGTGAAGTGGGACCGAGCAGAGGGATGAGAGGGGAAAAGTGGGGGACACTGGGCCAGGGTTGCTTTGCCAGCAGCCAACACGCATGAGGGATCTTCTGCAAAGCAAGTTGTGGCAGACAGTGCATACAGCACCAATGTCACTCAGCTCTGCCCCGTCTCTGTCAGCGCTGCCAAGTTTGTTTTGCAGTAAAACCACAGCACCTTTCCTCTTCTGTTTTCACTGAGGAACATAACCATGTCTGGCTCGACAGGGAGAGGATGGACCCATGGGTAGGAGCTGTTCTTTGCATCAAGTGGCACATCCACAGCACCTACAAGCACAAAGCCCACCACCGGCAGGCACCATCACCCATACCAGAGCGGGTCTGGCTGGAAACCAGTATGAGCTCTGCAGGACTGGGCCTGTCCCAGGGACACCCTGCCACCCGGATGCTGTGGTACGCGTCCCTGCCCTCCCGTGCCTGGGGACCTCATCCTCTTCTTTCCCCAAATCTCAGCTCAGGGATCCAATTTTACTCTACAATATAGAGGTGGCTTCCTCCTTGCACTCCCAAAACAATTGCTGTTTTCACAGCAGGGACAACTGCACAGCTCTGATCTGCCCAGAGGCAGACAGTAAACGAAAGGCACCAGCCAGCCTGGAACTCCCCCTCTGAGTGGTGCTTACTCCTGGACTGGTTTAATGTCTTTACCAAACACAAGATAGTAGTGAAGAGGGTGGAGCAGGGAAAGGAAAGAAGAAACACACTGGAAAATATGTTGGAGCAGCATCCAACTATTTATGTCAGCAAGGCCAAGAAAAGGAGAGAGCTGGGAGAGGAATAAGTTCCCTGGGCTGAGCAGCAAATTAAATTTGAAAGCAGGGAAAAGTGGACAGAGTGGTTTTTTTGAGGGATGAAGCCAGGAGGGGATGCGTGTAGAGAAGCCTGCGGACAGCAAGGCCACTGACACTCATGGAGCAGAAACCTGACATGACAGGCAGCCATCACCCTGCTGAGCAGAGATGTCTGGTTTGCAGGACACAGAGCAACTGACCTGGGGAAGGCTTTCCTCCAGACAAAACCTGAACAGCAGCACAGACTCTGCAGATGGCATTTGCTGGGGAAAAAGATTCCCGTCTATTGGCAGAGCCCCATGTGAAACACTGGGAAACAGCAAGCATTTGCTCACTGGCACAGGGAACAAGCAGTTGCGCAGGGTGAGCTGCTCCACAAAAGGGGGCTTGATGAGAAGCCCCCCTCTTCTCCAGAGGCACACTAAGTGCTTGCAATGGAGCAGAGAGAGGAGCAGCCGTGAAACTGCAGCTCTGTGCAGATCAGCATCCCATGGCACTGCTGAACTGTTCCCGGGGGGGTACATCTCACCTTTCCTCCCACCACCGGGAAAGGGCTTTACCTCCAGCCAGTGAGACGTGAGCTCTGACATGACAGCAAAAGTAATTACGGTAAAGCGGTGCTGACACTGCTATTGATTTTAGTGACAAATGTGTGATGGGTTTTTAACTCCTTGCAGAGGAGCATGGGCGAGACCTGGCAGATCCCCAACCAGCCAGGATGACCACATCGAGGTCCTGGGATGAGCCGAACCATGCACCGTGGAGCTGCAATAAACACATCCAACTGATTTCTTGCCAATTTTAACACCACAAACTGACAGCACGAGACAGGTTTGTGAGCATATCTGAGAGCAGACACTGGAAGCCGCCCCTTCCAAGGGGAATGGACATGTTTTCCCAGGTCACCTCCACGTCGGGATGCTGCAGGTGTCAATGCGACAAACAAAATCCTCTCAGCCCCTGTGTATTCAGTTGGCATTGCTTTGCTTCATAAATCAGAGCTGCCAACTCCCAGCTTGCCGCTAATGAGTTCAGCCCAACCAATATCATTTCACCCCCACACCGGGCTTGCAGGTAAAAGCGCTGAGAAAAATCCTCCCTGATTTATGAGCAAAGCTGTCGTGACCTCGAAGAAATCAGGGTGGCATAAGGTGGGATGAGGTTTTGCATTCCCAGGTGCTGTGGTGTGGGGAAGGACCCTGGTCCAGCTGGGATATGAAAACCAACCCAGCAGAGGAGTCACCAGCATGTAGGAAAATCCTGGAAAACCAGAAGGTCCAACTCACCACACCTAGGGAAGCAACAATTATAGGTATTTTCTATTTTAAAGCCCATTTAGGAAAGCAAATATCTTCTTCTTTATGCTCCAGCGTAGCTGCAGCCCCTTGGACGCTCCCCAAATTAACAGCAACATCCTACCAGTGGCCTGGGATGAGCCACCACCATCCAAAATCCCAGCTACCATAGCTGATGTTACCCATGAAGCAGCAAGGGCTGAAGCTGGTTTCTCCCCCCAGGAAGGGTTAACTGCCAGGCCAGCTCCTGTCCAGGCTACAGCCCTCTGCTTACTGCTTTTTTCCTCCTGACTTTTCTCCTCCTGTATCTCCTTTCCAGCTTGAGCTGCTTTGAGAGATAAAGCAGGTGGAGAAGGGCTCGTTGGCTGTGCTATGCGAAACATCTTCTGATTATCTGCGGGATAGTAGCAGTCCACCTTCTGACTAAGGAAAACCCTTCTCCCGAGAAAGGCATTGCTGCCATCATGGCCACTACTTTTCGCTGCAACCCCCCTTTGCTGCTACTGGATGGCTCCTGGAGCTCAAGGGAAAGGAGCTGGTGCTAACCACTAGAGAGAAAACAATACCCATAACCTGAGTAATCTAGAAAATAAGACTTTCAAAAGTACCTAAAACCGGGTGGGCTTGTTCAAGGTTAGACCCGCTCAGATTGTCCTCCACCAGCTCAGCCCCTCTGGAGGCTGGCAAACATCAGATGCATCCATGTAACAAACTGGTGCTCAGCACCCACTTAACTATCACCTGGATCCGTGTGCGCTCCTGCTGTATTTGCAGATCCAAGTGCTTTATTTTTGCAAGATGGGGGAAGAAAGCACAAGGGAGGACAACTCCAGCTGCGGCCGGCTCCCTGCGGCTCCCTCAGCTCCTGAAGCCCAGTGGGAAGCTCTGGGTCAGCATGGGGGGATTTAGATGGCAGGGGCTGGGAGTTATTTCCCATAGCGTACACACTGTGGCGATCAAAAAGTGTCTTTCATTACACAAATCGAAATGCCACACTCAGGCTCTCAGACCATCTCCCACCTACGACAGTAAACGGTACCAAACACTACTGGTTCTTCCTCAAAATCCAAACTGGAAATGCAGACTCAGACAAGGGCTTGTGCAGTTTGCAATTCCTCCACTGCAAAGTCTCGCTTCCTAGCCTGAAAGGTGTCAGATGAGAAATAGTAGATCCCTGCTCCATATTTAGGTGCTGGAAAATCTTTCTGCCAAACCTGGGGCTAATCGGGCATGGTACTTAGGCTGTAATCTCATTAGGGCCCGGAGCGATGAGCGAGGCTCTGCAGATGGCAGAGCATGGGTCCTAAAGCAGAGTGTGCCATTACTGTGCTCCATACAATACCTAAAACTAAATTCTGCATGTTAGTGCACAGCAGTTGTCCCAGGAACATCCTCTCAATGTAACTGCAGACAGGGATTGACAAACCAGGCAGGTGCCCTGTGTCCCACCAAGAAAAGCCTCTTTGCTTTCCCCACACCCCATCCAGCAACAGCCCAGTTCGTGACACAGGACTGTCCCCAAACTTTTCACACTCAAAACCACTTTCCCAGGTGGGTTTGCCAAGAAGAGATAGATTTCACAGGGCTGGGACACTCAAGTCCTTGGTCTCACCACTGCCACTTGCTGCCTGTGAACCGACAAATCCCACTCGGCTCGCAGCAGCTCCAGGGAGCAAAGCCTGTGACGGTGTCCCTACCCTTCCAATGTCTTTTATCTACAATGGGAATAAACCCTCTGCAGACACTGGAGACACAACAGAAACCCTCTCTGCACAAAGGAAATTGCAACAAATACTAAAGTGGGATTTTTTTTCTTTGGGAAATCAACTTGGATGGCTGCAGCAGAGAGTGGTGCAGCCACTTCCCAGTGCTGACACAGGACTGAAGTGGAGGAAACTCAATTCCTCTTTCCTGTCCTTAAAAGGAAAGGAAGTATTGCTCTCGCTAAGTAGTATTTTTATGTTTTAAATCTCAGAGCCAAGATTCAGTGACTCTTAACATGAACCGGACAGAGGCAGGACTCTGAGCACTGCTATGCAAACTCCAGCAGCTCAAGGCACTTCCCCTGCCCCATTTTTGGGGACGGCATTCAGCTGGGGTGACCAGAAACACTCCCACATCCCAGCATAACAAAACAGTACAAAATAAACGGAACCAATATCCATCAAGAAAGAAAACCACCACCTTTCCTACCGCTTAAAGCCACACTTGTAATGTTATTTCTTGAGCAATCCAAACTCTCTAGGTATATTTGTTACTGAACATTTCCCAGGCTGCCTGGTTAGCTTGTTGCACTTCAACGCTCATGCTAGTCTGGGCAGGTAACTGCATTTTAAGTCCTCAGGGTTGCAGGAGACGCAATGCCCATGCTAAGACACGAAGAGGGCTCAAGAACACACCTTTTCCTGGCAAAGGGCAGGCTGAGCTGCTGGGCTGGGAAATAACGGTGATTAAGCACCGTGTCGCCTCTCTGCTTGGCTCTGGTTTCCACAAACCTAATCATGTCAGAGGGAAAGAAAAGAAAAATCTCCCCAAACACAGCTAAACCTATTAAACTGAGACACAGTGCCACACCCGGGAGGCAAATAAAATATAACCAGGCATCTGTGCTGTCATAAAAAAAGCCTCTGTGATATTTCTTGCATGACCTTTTATTCAGTTTGGTTACCGGACAGCCAGGATTGCCTAGGAAAAGCTGCCAACGGAAGGAGAAGAGCTCTTTAAGCCGACAGTCTCTGCATCACAGGGTTGGGAAAGCAGCTGGTGGGGCACAGGGTGAGTGGGAAGAGAAGCCCAGTGAGGCTTAGGTGCACGACACATGAGGTGTAAAACCTCTGGAAAACTCTGGAAATCTGCGATGTGGCATAAGCCACATGTTGACGTGCCCTGCTGCATGCAAAGCCAGCAGGAATGAGGACGAAGCCTCTCCTGCAAACCACAGGCATAGTGAGGCAGCTCTGTGCCTTATTAATTAAGGCAGTGAGTAATGTAGGCACTACGTTAGGGACGTTAGATCTTTCCTACATAGGCAAGGACCTGCCTCGCCATGTGCGCTCACTCCCAGACTAATTGTTGTTATTTCACCATTTCGTACCTCTGGACGCCATCAGCTGAGCTTTGCAAAACCCTGGGCTGCCTTTAGGAAGACGACAGGACAGGTGTGCAGAAGCCTGGCCTTCTCCCAGGGCGCAGGGACAGTGGTGGGAGGCCACAGCCTCCGGGGAGCGGGACAAGATGCCCCAGCATCCCACTGCCCCGGGTGCCACCGCGGTGCCAGATGCCGGGAGAGGGACGGGGCTCGTGCTGGAGGACCGGGGGACCGTGAGGAGACACACCCTGACGCAAGGACAAGGATAGCTGGCGAACTGGGCTCGTTTCTACCAAAAGAAGGCACTCGCGGTCTCTCTCTGGCTGCCCCGCAGACACGGCGCAGGCCGTTACCTATCCACGGCACGGACGGGCCCAACCCTGCTTAGCTTCGGGACACGCTCCCGCAGCAGCCGTGAATAGTGAGCTAGCGGGCCCCTCCCCCCCGACAGACCGACGGGCAGCTCGACCAATCGTAGCGCGGGATGCTGCCTGTCGGCCAATCAGCGCGCCCCTAAGGCGGGGCGCCGCTCACTTCCCGGCCGCTGCCCGCCTCAATGGGCCCGGCCGCCGCGGCAGCGGGCGGCCCCGGCCGGCGCTCACCCCCGGTTGGAGCCGTGTTCCGCTTCGTTCTCGCAGTCACTGCAGTGCTCGTGGTCGTTCTCCTCCGCCGACGGCCGCGGAGGCCTCGCTGGTGGCCGCCTCACTGCTGTCTCACTGTCGTCCGCCATCTTGAAACGGGGCCTCGGCGCCTGCCGCACCCCCGCAACAAAGCGCGCCGCGATTGGGCGGCGGGCCGCGGGGCATGCCGGGACCGGTAGTCTGCGCGGGCCACGCGGAGTCCAGGCTTCGCCGCGGCCGGGACTGCAGTTCCTGTCGGCCTTTGGGGGAGTCCCAGGATGGGAGGGCTCGATCCCACCGGGGCAGCCGTGTGGAGCCCCCCGCCGTGGCGGAGAGCCGCGGCCCGGGCCCCCAACGGCTTCCTGCCCGAGGGGGCGGGCCGAAGCCAATGAGGGCGGCGCCGATTGGCTGGGAAGGGGAGGCAGCTGCCCGCCAGCCAATAGGCGCGCGGGGCACTGCGCCGCGGGCGAAGCCCGGCCGAGGGTGAGTGGGTGAGGGCATCATAAGGGGACTCGCTCTGGGCCTCGCTTCCCGCGGGGGGCGGCGAGCCCCGGCCTGTTGCGGGGGCGTCCCCGGGGCCTGCCTGGCCCTGCGCCGCGGCCCTCCCTTGCTCCGGGCGGCCCAGCCTCACCCCCCTCACCCCCGACCGTGTTACAGGCCCCAGGCTTGTGGAGGCCGCGGGGGTGGCCAGGGCTGGGGGCGGGTTCAGGGCCACCGGGAAAGCCCTGTTGTGCAGTCAGCACAAGGGGATTGATTCGGTACCAGCTGAAAGGTCGAGGGGGTGGTTCATGGTGACACTTGCGGTGGTGGCTTTTCCCCCACTGAGGTAATGACATATTTTATGATTTTTCTTTTTAATTGCAGCCTCCTCAAGCCAAACACCAGGTCTGTCAACACGCTGTGTCAGCCCCCAGTCAGAGCCGAGGATGGGAGCTGGAGGAGGGCTGCCTGTATCATGGTACTGGAGGACGCCTTTTGGCTCAGTCTTCAGCCCCGTGGTGTGCTGGATGGGTGGCTTGAGGCAAGCGACTTATGCTGTGCTCAAAAACTGGAGGAGTTGAGACACGGGAAAAATTCGGGCACCTCAGTCTTTAAAAGCTGCTTCCTCAGGGCACTGGGTTGCATCTCCTGAGGCACCATTCCTCACAGCAGGAATAACTTGCTGAGCTTTCCAGTCTGACTAGCCTCTGTGGCTCACGTTTTGGCTTTCCCCACATTTGGTTTAGTTGGCGCAGGCCACATACACCAAAATATGGTGTGTTTTGGGGAAAAACTGGTTGTGGCTCCTTGCCGTAACATCTGCAGGAACAGGCTGGACTCTCTACCCTCGTGAATAGTTCAAACCCAAGCTTGTTAAATATTTATACTTCGTACCATGGATCTTATATTTGAACAGGCCCTGTGACAGCACAAGTGTTTTCAAACCCTGTTTGGCTGTGGTTTCTAGACTAACCCTTCCAAATGCTTTTACCCCTGCAGTAATTCTCACAGCAAGCCGCCTGCCTGCAGAGGTATGTAACGGAGGGACAGAAATAGCAGGTTTTTTTGGGACCAAGTCCCAGCTGAGGCTGGAGGCCAGAGCGTCTGGGTTACTGCACTTAAAACCCTATATTTACTCTACATGGGCAGGAGAGGTTTTTTATGTATATTTTTTAAAAAACACGTGAGCAGAGCCTCTAGCCCTGTAAGGCAGCACAGCAAGGGCCTGTTTCTCCTCATGCAGTGTTAGCCCTTGCAGGCTGTTGCAGAGGGTGTATAAAATCCTGCCAGGGAGGGCAGGATTTTAACCTTCTGTGATAAATAGAGAAACAGCCCCACTGTCACACCAAGCCCACCATATTGCTGGGAAAGGCTCTCAGTGGGCACTGACTACTTGCTTGGCAGCAGAGCTTGAGGTTTACAGAAGCCTCCCGCAAAGCACTGGTGTTTATTGTATGTGCCCTTTCTGATTCACTTTGAATTCCCCCTTGTTGCTCAAGTTAACCCCATCGAGTTAACATGATCTGTTCACCTGGTGTCTTGGAAGGGAAAAGAGCATGTGGTGCTGCTGCAGGCTGGCATCAGTTCTCGGCAGCCATAAAGCGAAGTTGCTTTGCGATGCTGTTGGCAGGTGCTGCTGGGTTTTGCTCTAACTCCTGGTTCCTCCTTCTGCTGAATTGCCTCCAGCTGCCGCAGGACCTGCCCACCTCCTCCTCCTCCCCCCCCTCCCACCCCAGACCATGGGTCTGGGTCCTGTTTGTAGGATCAAGTTACAACAAAAGTGTCTTTTTTTCTAGCAAAAAGAAAACAGTGCTGTGTTTTCGCCCATCTTCAGCCATCCTGCAGGCCCATGTTCCCAGCTGCTGCCCTTGGGTGCAAAGCAGCGCAGTCCCAGTTCGTGGGGGACAGTGCAGCAGTAGGTACCTCGTTCCTTTGGGGGGCTGGTGGCCATGGTGTCTGGAGAGAAGTGTGACACCAGAATCAGATTAGGCAGAGCAATGGTTACTGAGATCGTTGGGGTTTGGGGTACTTGGCTTGCTGGGAGAGATGGCGGGAGCTGGGTCTCCATTCCTCTGGGCAAGAGGAAGCTGAGGGCTGCCTGCCAGCAGCTTGTGGCTCCTGGCCAAAGATGGTGGAGCCAGTTTCTTCTCAGATGCAAGGGCCAACAGCCACAAGCTGGGCCTTGGGAGGGTCAGGCTCCTCACCCATGAGGGTGGTGTCACGCTGGACAAGGTGACAGCAAAGTCAGGGCCTCTATCCTGGGGGATTTGCAGGGCTTGGCTGCACAAAGTCCTGAATGCCCTTGGCTGGGGACAGTGTTGGCCCATGGAGGCTGGAGAAGGGATGCTGGGGTCCTGTTCCCAGCCTGCTGTGGGTGTTGACTTTTTGGGGATGCAGATACCACCTTGCTCACAGGATCATCCATTCCTGTCCAGAGCTGGCTCTGCATCACTGAGTCTTTTGGTTTTGAAAGGGCACAAGAGGGATTTAGAGGGTTGCGGGATTTGGACTGAGTGGGGAGAGTTCTCAGTGCAGAAACTGTGAGAGAAGTCATCTGCTCTGGGTCGGCTGGGGGGTTACCTGTGCCCTCCCAGCCTCGAGGCCATCGGCAAGCACAGACTCTGCGTTTAGTGCCATGTTTACAAGCTAACAGACACAAATTTGCTGATCAGAGCAATGTTTTCTTGCATCCATTGGGCTGCCAATGACCGTGCTCGCTTCCAAGTAGCATGGGGATGCAATTTACTTATTGGCTTGTGCGCTTTGCATCCCACTTATGACAAAGGTATCTTATCTCCTCTTACACCCTGGCTGTAGAGATCAAGCAGAGCTCTCCCTCTCAGTCCTCGCGTTTCTTGGTCCAGGCTGAGGTGTTGTCTGAGTTCTTCCCCTTTGTCGCTGATCCTGAGTCGCCCTCAACAACCCTGCCAGAAATGTCCTCTGATTTAGGGTGCTGTGGCTTGATGGGTGCAGATGCTAAAGGGAAACAAGTTGAGTGGAGCTGCTGTTAAACCAACTGAAGGAACTTAGGGCTGGCTCAAGTTGCACATCCACAGTTAGCAGGGTCCAGGGAAGTCCCATTTAACCCAATGCTGTTCTTCAGCCTGTAGAACAGGGGTACCCAGCTGAGAGGGGTGCCAGAATTGTGCTAATGTCTCAGTGATACCCTGAGAACATATGAAAATGAGCTTTGAATGAAGTTGTCTGTTTGGGTTAAATATTCAATATGCACAGCATGAACAAAATGGCCCTGTCCTGGCATGTTTTCAAGCTCTTTTCTCTCCATTTCAGAGCACAATGTTCCTAGTCGGACTCTCGGGTGGAATCGCATCGGGAAAGAGCACGGTGGTGGCCGTACTCCGGGAACTGGGCTGTGCTGTGATTGATGCTGATGTTATTGCCAGAGAGGGTGAGTTTTGCATAGTTGATCTTTCTCCCTGAGGTTCCCGTGACAACTGGGATTGATGCGGGGAAGCGCAGACGGCAGAGGGTGCTCTGGGTACATTAGATAAGTGTTGCCCTCCTATTTCCCAGTTGATGAGGCTGTGTGGAGCTGCTGTCTTGGGGAGAATTGGAACTAGGATACATTTTTAATAAAGAAAAAAAAAATCTTGTCCTAATAACAAACACTGTTGGGAGATCTTGCCCTGAGTTTTCCTCTCCTGAAGTGCAATGCTTCCCAGCTCTGAAAGCCAACTCCAGGCAAAATAAATGCAGTTCTCTGTAAAGCGGGTTCCCTCAGCTGATCTGCTGTTCCCCCCTAAGCCCCAGGACACCCATCCCGTAACTCAGTTACATTCAGTGGGATCACTAGCACACTGAAAGAGAATTTCCCTCTGTGCTGGACGTTGCTTGGTTGTAAATACTGAGATTGGTCCACAAAATTACTTAATGCACTCAGAAAAAAGAGGCTCCAAATATCCCAGATCAGAGGGAATTTGGTCTGTGCTTCTGCACAGCACACCTGCCTCTCACTGCTCTGGAAATGTGCTTTCCTGGCTACAGAAAAGACCCAGAAATCCAGACCCTACCTCAGCAGGGCTGGAACAGACCCTGTTCTCCTTGATTACCTGCACGATGTAGGGTGAGATGTTAATCGCTCCATACCATCAGGATAACGGAGGAGAGCAGTGCTTACTCTGGGAAGGGCTGCTGATTTTGTATGCAGAAGGTTTCGGGTCTGCAGTTGAGCAGTGGTGCAGGCAGTGTCATTTTGAAGTGCCTGCACTTTTCTATTTGGTGAAGAACTTACTGTGTAGCCACTCAAAGCTGTGATGCTCTTAACATTTTATTGCACTGTAATTCCCCTCAAGGTGCGGAAAATTTGCTGGAGGTGCTAAAAGCCCTCAGAGACGATAGGAAAACACTACAGATACTCAGTGTCAGTTTTCTACCAATCACTTCATTTTTCTCCAATTCCTTTTTTATATGTGTGTGTTTACTATATGGATTTCACTCATCCTGAAACTGCCTCGATGTGAAATTCCACGGAAGAAAGAAATTGGTCTTAAAGACTTTTATTAGGTTGGCCTGAGGTTACAACCTGTGGCAATGTTCCTGGATTTTGGAGAGAAAATTATATACGGTCTGTCATTCTCTGTGGTTAGCCTCAGCTTGATCTTAATTATGGTTTTATTACTGCATCCTTTTTGTTGGTGATTTTTTGGTGGCTTTAAAATTACATGCTCATGTAACATCAGAGTCCCTGCAAATACCTATTGGGAATTGATCTCTTAGAAGGTTTCTGTGTTCATTCTCATGAAGAATTTGGTGACTGAGGTGAAAGACAGTAAAAAACCATAGTAGCAGCCAGAGCCAACTTGTAGCAGCCAGGCTGTATTCACCTAGTGCTGAAGTTTGCAGCTAAAATACACCTGATGCTGGTCCCAGTCCCTTTAGGATCTCCCTGCTCAACTCCTTGCCCTGCAGGCAGTGGGAATCAGCTCAGCCCTGTTCCTGCCCATGCCTTGGCTGGTAGCCGTCAGTGAGTCCTCCCGCCCGCCCTGCTGACTTCTAACCCCAAGCAGCAGCATGCACAAGGGAGGGTTGTGGCGCTGAATTAATGTTTGCAGGATGCTTCGATCTCTCAGGTGTCAGCCCTCAAAGGGACCTTGGGCTGAGAGGGTTTTTTACAGATGCTTTCTTGAAGCACCAATGCCAGGTGTCTGTTGGGCTGCAGTGCTGAGCCATGCCAGTCTCGGTTCAGCATGTGCTGACAGGCAGATGTGCTGCCCGCTGAGGAGAATAAGCTTGGTTATTTAATGAACAAAACTCATTTGAGGCCAATCGCTGATGCAAACACCAACTGTGCTGTAGAACTGTCTCTAACCTCTGGCTGTTTAATGTTATCAGTGGTGCGGCCCCACTTCAAGGCCTATCGGCAGATAGTGCATTACTTTGGCACTGAGATCCTCTTGAAGAATGGAGAGATAAATCGTGAGGCTCTAGGAAACATTATCTTCTCCCACCCAGAGAAACGGCAGCTGCTGAACTCCATCACCCACCCAGAGATCCAGAAGGAGATGCTGAAGCAGATCTGGAAGTACTTTGTGCTAGGTAAGAGACCATGTCCCAGCACACGGGGACTCCTGCTCAGGCAGGAGCCGTCCCTGCTTGCTCTGCCTTTGGTTTTAAAGTGAGGAGAGGGATGGGGAAGGAGAAGGGGAGCTGACATTGAGTGACGGCTTTTGTGCTCTGCCACCGGTGGCCTTTCGCATCGGCGTTTGGAGGATTAATTCCTGCCTTTCACTGCTGCCCTTCACCACCTTCTTCTATGGTTCAAAGTACATCTGTAGGCCCTGAGAAAAGCATTGTTAGGCCTCTTCTGAGATTACTTGTTGGATAATGTCATACCTTCTGAAACGGCCAAATATTCTTCCCTGCCCCCAACCTCCCAGGGCTTCAGTGAAAGCTGCAGAGCCCTTTTAGTCTCGATAAGGTGAGAAATGGGCTGACAGCTGTGGTTTCCAAAGTCCTGCTTTTTTCCCCTGATAAATATAACAAATACAGCTGTCAAACTTGGTCTAATCAAATGCCAGATAAGATCACCAGCTGTTTTGGAGGTCTCCATGTAGACAGAAGGATGTCTTAATAGAGTCAGTCTGGTTTCACAGAACTTATCAAAGCTGAATCCTGTGACAGCTGAATAGGCCTGTGCTGGGGCACCGTGGGGGCCGTGCTCTGCTGTGGGGTGAGGAGGAGGAGGAGAAAGCACGGAGGAAGCAACAGGCAGGAAAGCCAGGAGCCAGAGATGGAGTCTTGAACCTGGGGCTGCGGGCTTAGGAGGCGGATGCTGTCCTGCCCCTCAGCAAGAGCACTGTGTGTCTTCAGCAGGCTGCTTTGTCCTCATTAGTCAGGTTTTAATGATTTGGGATAGCTGGATGTTGTCTCTAAGGATCACTGTGTAAGGAAAGCTCTTATCGATCAAACCGTAGGGCAGCAAGAAGTCTCTCTGGGCAGAGATGCTGGTAAAATGGTGGCTTATTGGATGATGATGTCTTTGTCAAGGCTTTTATTGCTGTGGCCAGCTCAGTTAGGAGCTTGGGTTATAAAGAGGCGACACCAGCAAAACTGGGGGTGCTCCCTCAGCTGGGTGACATGGGGGAGCGAGGTCCTGACTTACAACTTTCCCCTACCCTTGCCCACTCCCCCAGGCTCAGCAGGGCATACCCCCACATCCCCAAACACTGCCGTCTGCTAGGGGAGTTGGTGCTCAGAGTAATGGTAGAGGCATGTGGAGAACCTGGGGTGGGCTGCAGGGTCCAGGAGGATGGCAGCTAGTGGTTATGAGCTCTCTTCCACCAGTTGTTCTGTGTGGTGGTGGCAGTTTTAAACCAAACTTGGCCAGCTTTGGTGAGGTTTTAGGCCCTGAGGCTGTGCCTGGAGGCACCCCTGCATTTCAGTGTCACAGCCATGAGAGGTCCGCTAGGATTTCCTTGGAAAAATGGAACTGTTTAGCCAAAGCTTTCAATAAAGGGAAGAAGACTGAGCTGGGGAACATCGACTCAAATGACTGCAGCCTGGTGAAGTCTTGGACAAGTGAAAGAGAGGAGAGCAAATTCTGCTGTGGGCACTGCTCCCCTGGAGAGGCCAGCAACAATAGCATGACTGCTGCTCTTGCCAGCCAGGCACAGGCACTTTCATTTAAGCTTCTTGTTTCAGCTCCTCATTATATTTCTGCAACTTCACCTTTGGTCTGAGATCATCCAGGTTAGGATTTTTTTGGTTGGATTTTTTTTTTTCCCTCTGGAAACTTGGAACAAAACCATTTCCTCCCTCCAAGAGGGAGGGGGGCAAACAGGCTCTGCTCTCCTGTCAGCTGTAATCATGGAGCTGTAGAGTTCTCCTTGCTTTGCTGGAGCAACTGTGGCCATGGTGTGTGTGTACAGCATGAGGGATTTGGGAATCCAAGTAATGCTGTTCCCTTTTTTTGGGGTGGGGTGGGTGGGTGTTGTCATTTCTGCAGGCTACCGCTATGTGATCCTCGACATCCCTCTGCTCTTTGAGACCAACAGATTGACCAAGTTCATGAAATACACAGTCTTGGTTTATTGGTAAGTGCCATGTGAACCTTGAGGACTGGGATGCTGCCACCTCTCTTAGGCTGGAGGGGACCATCATGTCCCTCCCGCTCTGGTGAGGATTTAGCCACAGCCCTGGTGCAAAGCCTATCGATAATGCCCTCTTTTCTGTAGGCGTGAGAAGCAACAGCTTCCTTTTATCCTAGTGTACGAGGGGCTTCTTACTGAGGTTTCCCTGAAACCCAGCACCATCATACAGGGGAAATTGTTGTCTTTGGGCCATCTGCAACCTGTCCTCTGTTGCCTGGGGCAGGGTTTGAGGCACTGCGTGGCACATCTCTCCCCCTCACTTTATCCCGGCTATTGCCCCTTGTGCTGAGGAAGGCAGGTAAACCCCCTCTTCCCTCCTGCACCACCGTCTCAGTGCCGCCCTCCCATCCCGGCAGCGACCCACAAACACAGCTGTCTCGGCTGATGAAGAGGAACAGGCTGTCCCAGGCGGAGGCAGAAGCTCGCATCACCTCCCAGCTGCCTCTGGACGAGAAGCGCAAATTAGCGAGTCATGTCATTGACAACTCTGGGGACCGGGAGAGCACGCGCCGGCAGGTCCTGAAGCTGCATGAGCGCCTGGAGGATTCCCTGGATTTCCTCTGGGCACGGCTGCTGGTGGGCACAGTTGTAGCTGGGCTTGGAGGGCTGGTGTACATCCTCCTCCGGCATTTCATCTCTTAATTCACCTTTTCTTTTTGTCATGGAAGAGGCCTGAATTTCCAGGTTTGAAAAGGGCAGTGAAAGGCCACCTCTTTTAATGAGCTTTGCCAGCTGAATGCAGACAGTGGGATGAAGCGTCTCCTTGCAGACTTCCCAAGGTGAGCGTAGGGTTTTTTTTCTGGCACTGTCTTCCCTCTTCTTTCTTCCTGCTCAGGTTCTTACCTACCAGCTGTGCCTGTGGGATAGGACCACTCCCCTTGCGAGGCTGTGGCCCGTGGAGGGAATGAAGCCTTCATTTTCACCCTGTGGGTCTGTACAGTGGGACTTCAGTGTATTTAGGCACTTTAACGTCTTTCAGGATCTCTTCACTGGTGGAGCAGGTGGTCTCTCAGGTCCTGTTTCTGCTAGCAGGTGTCCACAGGTTGATCCCCTCCTAGCTCACAGCTCTGGTTAATCTGAATTTAGACATGGGATTTCCCCTTCTTTCATGTTGATTTGATGGAAACATGTTAAATCTGCCTGAGCGGGGGGATAGACAGCACCTCATTTCACATAGGTTAAGTGTTCATCTGGCTGCTTGCCCTCCTTCCTGCCCTCTTTCTGCGATCATCACTTGTGGGTCACCCTTGGCTTTGGATCTGAGGGTCTGATATGTCCCTGGAGCAGGCTGAGACCTACAACCTGCCTCACTGAAACTCATTTATTGCTGTTTGAGTTTTCCTTCGGCAGCAGTTTCCCTGTGGGAAAGCACGAGTTGGGGCGAAGCGGGTGTTGCCTCTTCATGTTTGTTTTAATAAAGTGCTAAACAGCAGCTGGCTCCCCATGGCTCTGCAACCTGCAGGCTGCAAGCGCTGCTTTTTCCTGCCCCACTCCCAGGTTGTTCCTGTGCTGGGGCACGGCTGTGCTCTGTAAAGTTCACTGCACGCAAGCAGAGCTGATGAGCACACTTGTGCTTTTTCCCCGAGTACACATCCCTGAACCGGTCCCAGAGAGCTTCTCAGAGCACTGGCCCCTGCTATGAGCTTCCTTTGAGAGGGGTATGTGGCTTCGTGTTGGCTCTGGGCACCCCACGGAGGGAGTCTGGCTTCCTGGGGTGTAATCCTGGGACTCGCTGTGGTTTTCTGGGGTCAGCGCTTTCACCCCCCGGACAGCCCTGTCTCAACATTTTGAGAAAGGTGGGTGTTGCCAGCCCCTGCCTACCTCCTGCCATCTCCAGGGTCTTCTGGGATGCTTGGGCTCTGACCCACCTTCCCACCCTCCTGCCTGGGCTTGTTGGTCCAGCAGGCAGGGATGCAGCATAGCGAGGCAGCATCCCTTCTGTCCCCAGCACCAGCTTTTGGGCACAGGGACCTTTCCTGGGGTGTCACAACCTTGCCCAGCCAGCACATGCCCCTTTTTGGGACCAGACACCCTTCCCACCCCATCAACCCTCCTCTAAGCCCAGCTGTGCACCCAGGGCTCCTGTGTCTCACTTGTCAGGGGAGAGCTGGTGGTCCCTGTACTGCTACAGCCACAGGAGAGCATCCCTGAGCTGGGGTGCCCACCCTGGGTACCCAACTTTTCAAGCAGTGTTGAGGGGAGCTGTACATAAGTGATAACCCTCTACCAGTCCCCTCCCCTGCTTTTTAATGCTCCCTTAATTGCAGTGGTGATGCCGGGAGTCCCTTGCAGCCAGCAATAAATCAGGGCTGGAGCAGGACGGTCTCAGCCTGAGATAAGCCCTGATTGCCTTCCTCCCTCCTGGCTCGCCGCCTCCGCGATAAATGGGGCTGCGATGAAGCCCGGCGGGGGCGGGGGGTGGGAGAAAAAAGCGAGACGGGCACCGTAATTGCATTTGGTGCTTCACTCCTGCCCTGCTGACGTTTGCCAGCTGCTAACGAGTTTATCAGGGCCGAGGGAGTGAGCGGTTTCAGGGGGACAGCGAGACACAGGGCTCCCCACAGTGCTGGCTGGGGCTGGCATGTCCTTGGGGTGCCTGGTTTGGGGGGGCCTGGTGCCTTGGACTGGGCTGGAGGTTGAGCCCCCTGGGTGGGCTGCATGCCTGGGCACCAGCACCTGCCAGGGAAGGGCACCTGAGCATGGTGCTTGGGCATAGAGTCCTTCCTGTGGGTGCCACATGGTACCCAGCCGTGGCAGCTGCCCCAGCACTCACAGACCTGCCCGAGTCCTGCTCCTGGCCACCCCCCAGCCAAACCCCCTTGGTGACAAGCCACCAGCACACCCTGCATCCACGGTGGTGGCTAGGTGGCTCAGCCTGCAGCCATTTCCCCACCAGTGATGGATGGCTCTGTTCTGTGGGCTGCTGGGTGGCATTGACAGCTCAGTCAATGGCCGTGGAGGGGACCTGAAGGGCAGCAGTTATCCAGCCAGGGGGGACACCCTGGCTGAGACCCCTATGCTCATGAGACAGATGCTGTTCCCCCCCTCTCAGCTGCCTCCACATGGGCTCCTATGGCCCGCAGGTGCCGGTGGAGGTCCCAGGGTGCTGCACCATGTCCCCCAGCGCTGAGGCATCCCCTTGGCCCCACGTGCTGAGGCTGCCCCAGCTCACTGTGCCTCCCGCCATCGATCGGGTAGCGTCTGAAGCAGCCGCTTGCTGCGGCCCATCCGTCTCCTCTCACCCGGGGCTGTTTGAGCAGCGAGCCCAGCCCCGCGCCATGCACAAGCCAAATATTTAACTGCTGCAAATTGGCGGCTGGATCAATTATGCTGCGGCTGTTGGGGGCTCGTGACAGATGGCTGCCTTTCCTGCTGCACCCCTTCCCTGGAGCACCCCTTCCCCAGTGCACCCCCTTCCCCAGAGCACCCCCTCTCTGGACCACCTCCTCCCCAGCACCCATCAT